>JAEMHR010000117.1:0-87002 GCA_016490725.1 Amphichorda felina
TTCCGATCTAGCCCGATTGCAGGCGCCGAGTTCAAGATATATACCATCCTTGGTTGATAATGTCCGGCTTCCCATGTAGGCAGTCTCCTGGGCCTGGTGTTGATCAAGATGGGCATCTGGCCAACCGAGCCGAGGCACGTCTACACGTCCCCACTGGACTGGAGTCAGCAACTGCATCCTTTATTCCTTCATCCTGCAGCCAGCCAGCACCCCCGCCTCCGCATGATCCATCCTAATAGCCGAAGTCGTCACTGACGCCGATCACGCTGCAATAGCCGCCCATAGTCACGAGACTTGGGATGAACCAGCGATGAACTGCATCCTCACTTGATCCCGAAGACGAGGGCGGCGGATCACATCTAGCCAACCGCACATTACATGGGCGCTCAAAGCATGATGGCCACAGTCGAAGCACGAGCGGTCCTGTCCCGCTGGATGGGACCCTGCCGCACCGTCACCTGTCACCGCCTCCGCGCTCCCTCTCGCAGCTTCGCAACGTCGTCACCAAGAGGCACCCCAGCGTACGACAGCACGATCCCCAACCTGCGCATAGACAAGAACACCCGTGTCATCTACCAGGGATTCACTGGGAAAGCGGTACGCCATCATCATTATGCAGGTCCAGGCCGAGCGCTGAATGAACCCACCGTGAATTAGGCCACGGCGAATGCCAGAGACACCATCGCGTATGGCACCAACATCGTAGGCGGCGTGTCGCCGGGCAAAGGCGGCCAGACACATCTCGACCTCCCCGTCTTCAACACGGTGCGCGAGGTAAGCAGTCCCATCCCCTCCCCCCCCATCAACTACACCATCAACATCCGCCTAGCCAACCCTTACTTACCCCATTCCTCCCAGGCCGTAGAGGCAGTCACCCCGCACGTCAGCGCCGTCTTCGTGCCCGCGCCCTTCGCCGCCGCGGCCATCCTCGAGTCCATCGAGGCCGAGGTGCCGCTGGTCGTGTCCGTGGCCGAGCACGTCCCCGTGCACGACATGCTGCGCGTGCAGGCGGCGCTGCGCACGCAGGGCCGCACGCGCCTCGTGGGGCCCAACTGCCCGGGCATCATCGCCCCCGGGCAGTGCCGCGTGGGCATCATGCCGTACCGCCAGTACGCGCGCGGGTGCGTGGGCATCGTGTCCAAGTCCGGCACGCTGAGCTACGAGGCCGTGGGCGCGACGACGAGGGAGGGGCTGGGCCAGAGCCTGGTCGTGGGCATGGGCGGCGATGTGCTCCCGGGGACGACGCTGGTGGATGGGCTGAGGACCTTCTTTGAGCACGGCGAGACCAAGGGCATTATTGTCATTGGGGAGATTGGCGGCGATGCGGAGCTCCACGCGGCGGAGCTGATCAGGGAGTACCGGGCGTCGACGCCGAATCCGAAACCCATCATCGCCATGGTCGCTGGGCGGACGGCGCCCAAAGGTAAGACCATGGGCCACGCCGGTGCTCACCTGTCTGCGACGGACGTCCCCGCAGAAGTCAAGGCGAAGGCGTTGGAGGAGGCTGGCGCCGTTGTCGTGCCGCATCCTGGTGTGATGGGGACAAAGATGAAGGAGCTCCTCAAGTTATGACTGGCAAGACGGGCTCTGCTGTTTGAGCGGAGCCCGTCATCCTCCACCCAGAGTTCAGGAGGCATGTCGGACGCTGTGTTTTTTGGGCTCCTGGACACTTTCACAGATCTGTAGATCAGCACAGGGTTTTGTTATCGAATCAAGACACTCTGCTCTGGGGAAAACTTTTGCTATTTCATGCCATCACGTTTGGGGTGGATGGAGCTCTAGAACGCCCTGGCTCTACCTGGTTTCAACGTTGTAGTCTGTAGTCTCTGAATCTCCAATCATCACATATCCGGCACCGGCTCGACCTTTTTAACCACCTTGGCCGGCGATCCGATGGCGACGCTGAAATCCGGTATGTCCTTGGTCACAACGCTGCCCGCGCCAATGGTGCACCCCTTGCCGATGGTGACGCCGGGCATGATGGTCACGTTGCCCCCGATCCAGCAGTCGTCCCCGATGGTGACGGGCTTGGCGTACTCGACGCCGTCGCGGCGCGACTGCACGCCCGTCTCGTGGGTGGCGGCGAAGATGGAGACAAAGGGGCCGAACAGGACGCGGTTGCCGATGGTGACGATGCCGCAGTCGAGGATGACGAGGCTGGATTTGGTCAGTCACAGCCTGCATTCTCCAGGAGTGGATGTGAATGGCGTACTTGAAGTTGGAGTAAAAGTTCTCGCCGATGGAGATGTTGCACCCGTAGTCGATATTGATGGGAGGCTCGATGAAGGAGCCAGGGCCAACGCGGCCCAGCATCTGCTTGAGCATGGCTGTCCTGTCGGCGACGAGGGAGTCGGCGGTGGCATCGTCGGGAAAGTGAGAGTTGTACTTGTGCATCAGGCGCCGGGCACGGAAGCGGCCCTGGGCGAGCTCGGGGGCGAGGCAGTCGTACAGGACGCCCGAGATCATCTTCTCGTAGTCGTCGCACCAGGGCGTGTTGTCCAGCTTCTTGGCGAACTCGATGGTTGCGGGGTCCTTCTCGGTGGCCGCCATGGTGAGTTGGGGGCAGACCAGTTTGCTCAGGCCTGATGGGAATGGCAGAGTAAGGGGGACAGCACAAGGTGATGTGTATTTATTGCCAGTTCGACGTCAGTTGGAGAATCTATCTGAACACGCGGTGAGGTGGAGAGGTGGAGAGTCCGCTCTTGACCTCACTAGTTAGTACACCGAAGTTCGAACTAGAGACCGGAGAAGAGCGGGGAATTTCGACCCGCAAGGCGTAGTTTGTCGGCCCGACGTGGCCAAGCAATGAATCGCCAGTAAAATACGTAATATGGTCACGGGTGTGATGGAGTCGTGAATGTAAACAGGAATGTCCTGTTCGTGGCGGGCATTTGGAGATCCGTGTCTCACGTTACCTAGGTATATGGCGAATGTGGGAATTGGTTGTAGTCTGTGGTCAAGGCCGAAACTATACAGATTATACAACCCAGATTCCTAAGATGACATTATCCAAATAAAATTCCTTGGTTAACATTGAGACCCGGCCTCTATTTCTTCGTATCCTGTACACGAATTGCCTTTTGTCAATTGTCCTTTTCCCCAGCCCAGACACTTGATTCAACCCACTCTCAGCCATGATTGCTTACTTGGTCTGGTTGATCCCCGTAATGGATCCCAGACCCGCTTCCGCTGCCCAGAGTCCGCAGGCTATCCACAGTCTAGAATTGCCAAAAAGAAGTGCAAAAAATAAATCAGCTGCCCAGACGCGGAATCGAACCGCGGATCTTATCATTACTAGTGATACGCTTTACCACTGAGCCACCCGGGCTGTTCACTGGTGATGGAGGACAGGTGACGTTAGCCCCCTCAAGTTGTCAGTGCCACAGATTGTTTGGGGCAGACAGCTAGTATTAAACAATGCCATTAACTGTATGAAAGTGCAATGTATCTAGGGAGGCTTCTACATGCTATGTCCTCGCTCTAGGTTCTCGAAACCAACGAGTGAAGCGATGCGGGAGTGTGCGGTCGCCGTAGGTCTTGGAGGTTTGAAAAGCAACGAGTATAATGGCTCAGAAATATACCATTGAGATCATTAATACGTAAGGGCTCTTTTTTATATTGTTTCAGCTTTCCTCATCTTCAGTAGCAGCGGCCCAGTGGTCACATTTGGACGAGGTCAAAAGGCAGCATCTCCAGATAGATCACAAAATAACGACCGATGCAATCATCACTGATCCGGCTCTGCAATGAAAACCTTTGTCTATTCTGTCTTTTTATTACAGACCAATTGTCCCCTTTGTTTTCTAATTCTCTGGAATGTCTTGTACAAGTAGGATGTAGAACGCCTTCACCTGTCTTGCCCGACTTAGCCCCCGAGTCTGGGATACGCTGTGGTTCTGCCACCAGACGCCATCATGGGTTTTCCTGCAGAGGTAGTTTGTTTGGTCTGTACTCGCGCCTCGTTTATAATTGTGTGGCTGAGCTAACATAATATCGGCTTCCTATGATATGATACCTTGCGGTAGGCTTATTGAGTAATGAAAACCCTCGAGACGATCTTACTTTTACTGCAATTTACTATTAACCAGTGCTAGGTGCTCTTAATACTTCCCTCGCTGCTTTTCTGCTGCTGCACCTACCGTAATAATATCCTGATATATGAAGAAACTGTGAGGGATTTGTCTTTTCTGATTATTCGGCTTCATGCCTCAATTATTATAGCTTGCTACGGGTATTAGTACAGCTGTAAGTTAGCTACGAGTAAAGTTACGCCGAACATTCATGCCTATGACTTACGGATGCGCTTGGCTACGTGTCTTTGGCTGTGTGCGCCTTTAGCTATGTGTACCTATAGGGGTGTCTTGACCTAGATAGCCCGTGACTGTCTTAGCCTATGGGTATGTTAGCCCTATAAAGTAGCAGCAGCTTAGAAGCTATTATAGTACAAATAACAGTTAATATGGAGAAATATTCAGCGAAATAAGAATCTTTTTCAAGACCGTTACACGGTCAAAGATCTTACGGAATGAAACTGCCTAGTCTCCCATGAACTGACTCTGTTAACACGTTGTCAGCATGGTGACTCATCAACAAGTCCTCGTCAAACCGCCACCAGACATTGGCCCCTCCTTCTGGGTAACTCGGTACTATCAAGTACTGGGTAGTACTTGCCTTGGATAGGCCAACCACCTCCCTCGTCCCACGACGACTACATGTACTACGGCAGGTACTAGACCCTACAGGAGCGACATCCTTATAGAGTTCCATTGACAAATTTGCACTTGACCAAAAAAGTGCTTAGCTTTCTGGCTTATGTTGATACTTCTACCAGGGACATCTTTAGGACCTGCTAAAAGACGATGCGTTTCTCCCCAAGTGTACTCCGAGGTCATCGAGACCGCTAAGGTATATCTTCCAGGTTGGAAATTGTTGGGCTTACCTAGGGTTTGTGGACCAAAAGCCCTTGTGCCTTTCGCCACATAAACCACAACTTCTGCTCGTCTCCCTGAATATATCACTAGCATGAAGCACAGACAGCATATCCGATCACTCCCTCTACATATCGTCGACGCGAAGCACAGCATCTGGCCCGATATGTTCTCCGTGAAGCACCACCTCGCCTTCTGGGCGGTCTCCGCCACGGCAACAACCATCTACCTCATCCTCACATCAATCTTTTCTATCCCCAAAACCGCCTTCCAATACCTCCTCCCCCCCTCGACAGCGTGCCTGACTTACGCCCTGTGGCACGGCCCCGGCTCGCTAGTGCTCGCCGTGGTCTACCGAATCGCCATCAGCTTCATGCTAGTTGCCCTGGGGTCAGTTTCCACGTGTCTCCAAATCCCCGCGGACTGGAAAGTCCCCGAGGGCGGCGAAAAGAAGCTAGGCGTTCTCGTCCACGCGTCTTCGGCCTTTGTGCTCCTCGGCGTTGTCGAATCCATCCGAAATAATGCAAGTGGTCTCCTCTCCAGCAATGTATAAAGACTCATCCTGCTAAGCCTTTGGGCAGAGACGGGATACCGACCCTTCCACCTTGTACCAGCTCGTGGTGGGTCCTCGCTCACAGCTGAGACGTTCCGACTGGTACCGCTTCGTTCAATTTTTGGGGTCAAAGGGCATATTCCTCATGATCTACACTCCCATCCATACCTTCTCTATGATCGTCATTCGTGTCATCTGCGGACCAGGTGCAGACCCATGGCAACTCTTTGTAGTCAATGTGCTAAACGCAAACAAACACCCCGGCAGCGCCTTGATGTTCTATGTTGCCTCAGGAGCCGTAGTAGATATAGCAGAAACGGTGAGAAACCGTACCTAACACAGCCACCAGCAATGGAAAAGAAGTAACTAACCCTCACCATTTGGATAGATTTACTACATATTTTGCAGGAATCAAATCCCGGACTGGCCTGATTTTCTCCAAGTGCAACCTCGGCGTCATTACCCGGTTGGGGTGTGGAACATATTTATGATCCAGACCATTTTTGATTTAGCCACCCTTGCAGCTATGTCTTTAGCTTTGGTATTTTAAAACGTAAGTACGTGCAGGGTTTTGGCGCGAAACTGGAGAGGCATGAGGATATATGGTGGAGGTTATGGGCATAATGATGACCAGACGAAGAGTTGGCATACATAATGGCCGATCAATTCGCACTTGTTCGCCATAGGCAGGGCTTACCAGGTCAAAACTAGGGATCTACTAAAACCACGGCAACATGGATGCATTTTATTCGAAATCTACCGCTTAGCCAACTCGACGGCTTTCTTCGCTGCTGCCCCGAAATCTGCCTCCACCTCCAAGCCGAGGTTGGCCTCCTCCAGCTGCCAAACAGTTAGAACCAGAATCCTTTTTCAGAGAGGGTACAGGTACTTACCAGCCTCAACCCCTCGGCCGAGTTGGTGCCCTGTAGCCGGACAACGACGGGAACCTTCAACGGGCCAAGATCCGTGGCCGCGCCAATGACCGACTCGGCGATCATGGCGCAGTTGGTGATGCCTGCGACTAGGCTTAGCAGAGGTGCTCAAAACAGCCCATGCATATGGGATACAGATGTTGTCTCACCTCCATAGATGTTGACCAGGATGGCCTTGACCCGCGGGTCCCGCATGATGATGGCAAACGCCTTCAGCATCGTCTCCTTGGTCGCCTGGCCACCCCCATCGAGGAAGTTGGCACTCGACCCGCCATGCAGCGCGATGGCATCGTTGGTCGCCATGGCCAGCCCCGCGCCGTTGACCACGTTGCCAATGTCCCCGTCCATGCGCACGTACACCAGGCCATGCTGCTCAGCCTCGACCTCGTCCGCCACCTCGTGCTCCGCGTCGCGCAGCGCGAACAGCGCCGGCTGCCTCCCCGCGGCGGCGTCGTCGAAGGCGAAGCTGGTGCTCACGCAGCGCAGCGACCCGTCGGGCAGGCGCGCCAGCGGGTTGACCTCGAGGTGCGTGGCCTCGCGGTCGACGAAGATGCGCCACAGGCCCTGCAGGATGTCCTCGAGGTCCATGGTCTCGGCGGGGGCGATGCCCAGCGCGTGCGATACGGTGGCGAGGTGGTCGAGCGTGATGCCCTGGGAGATGCTGATGGGGTACCGGAGGAGCGTGCGCGGGTGGTCCCGCGTGATGGCCTCGATGCTGCGGCCGCCGGCGCTGGAGATGACGAGGGATGGCGTGTACGTCTCGCGGTCGATGGTGATGGCGAGGTACCACTCGTCGCTGAGCTCGGCGAGTTCCGAGACGTAGACGTTGCGCACGGTGAGGCCGTCGTCATCCATGGTGGATGCGCTGCGCAGCTTGTGCCCCAGGATCTTGGAGGTGATCTCCTCGCCCTCCTTGGGGCTGCGAACGACGTGCACGCCGCCCTTCAAGCCGCTGTCAAAGTCGGCCTTGGCGTAGCCGCCTCTCAGCACCTGCGACTTGATTATGGCGCTTCCTCCTACTTGTGTTCAGCGGAGAGGTCATGAAGCCTGTGAAGGATGGCTCACCCAGCTTCTCGACAATGGCCCTTGCTTCCTTGGCGGTTTTTGCGGCGCCGCCTCTGGGAACGGGGACATTGTACTGCGCTTCTCAGAATATGGATTTCCAACGGAGGTGGTTTGTCTCTGAGGCTACCTCTCTCAGCATGTTTTGGGACTGGTACTCGTGTAGGGTCAACCACCGTCGCTGCTCCTTTGACAGACACTGGATCCTGGTTTAGCTTCCCTGGGCTTGGCAGTGGGCAGAGGGGGAGCATACCTTGTGGGCATTGCGCAGCCATGGGGCTGCCGCTCTCCGGAAAGCCATTGTGAGGGTGTGCAGGTGCAATGTTACGGGGAAATATCAAGAGGGCCGTACTTGTAAAGACAGCTTTCAAGCTCCTATCCAGCCAAGATTCCCCAGCAGTCAACCGAGGATTGGCGGTGTCGTCAACTCCTCATGCCAATTGCTACCCCAAGTTGGAGATGCGGAGGCGGGGCATCGGCTATTCAACCCCAGTCCCATGGCGTCAGCTGTTGACAAAATAAACAGGGACCCTCTCTCCTCTTCCGGATCGTGCCGGTCACGGATGGTAGTCTGTAACTTGGGTTCAGTGAGTATCCGTACTACTAGTACTTATGGGGTCATCCTTATATCAATATATACACACGCCTATTTGCTGAGAACCTGCCCCTTCATACACACAACGCCGTTCTTGTCCACCAGCACATCCCAGATCCTGCCCTCTTCCGTATTGCCGCTCCCCTCGGTGCGGACCAGGTAGGTCTCGCCAGCATACACGGGCGACATGGCCCTGTAGCTGATGGAATGGGGGCTCTCCCCCTCGCCATGGACATCCCTCCAGTAGTTGAGCATGTTGATGAGGTTCAGCGGCCCATGGACCACCAGCCCCGGATGCCCCTCCACACGCTGCGTCCAGTCCTCGTTGTAATGGATCTTGTGCCCATTGAACGTCAACGCCGAGAAGCGGAACAGCCCCGTCGGCGACCAGCGGAACTGCCGCACAGGGCCCTGGCCGTCCTTGTCGCCCGCAAGGTCCACCACCTCGGTCGGCGCCCTGGTGTTCGCACCCAGCAGCCCCTTGGGCGGCTCCTCCATCTCCGCGGAGTGATCCAGCTCCGGCCGGAACACCCATGACCGCCGGTCCACGAGCGCCAGCCCGCGCGGCGTCCAGAACTCCTTCTCCACCTCCACCAGCACCATCTCGCCCGCCGACCGGCTCCGCTTGGCCGCCGCGCTCAGCAGCCGCGTGCGCTCCTCGGCCACGTCGCCCACGCGCAGCAGCGGGCTGTTCTTGCTGCTGCTGGCGGCGCTGCCCGCCCCCGGCCACGTCATGCGCCCGCCCGCCCACATGCGCCGCGTGAAGGGCGGCGGCGCGTTGAAGGTCCGGTCCGTGCCGTCGCGGCCCAGCTGCGCCTCCACGCCGTCGGGCGTGAAGTACACGAGGTGGTACCCGGGGGGCACGGGAGTGCCCTGCGGCGGCGGCGCCTCCGACACGTCCACGTCCGGGGCGAGCTGCGGGCGCCCCAGCGTGAGGGCCAGCTTCTGCAGCTGGTTGGCGTCGATGAGCTGCCGGCGCGTGACGCTCTTGCCGCCAAAGTCGTCCATCATGCGGGCGGCTGCGTCCTTGGCTGTGAGCTGCTGGGTGCCGAGGGGGGCGGAGAGGGTGAAGCTGCGGCGTTGGCAGCAGAGCAGACGGTGGGTGACGCGCGGCGCAGAGCGCATCGTTGCTGGTGAGGCCATGGCGAGGATAAATGTGCAGAGGTGTTCTCGCCTGGTGAGCTGAGATGTCGCAGGTGGTTTGGAGGAGCAATTGGTATATTCTCGGCAGAGATTGGCCTGTGATGCGGAGGCTAAATACAATCAACGGCTATGGTGGCGTCCACGACGACATGACACTGTCGGTTACTTGGTGAGTTGCCGAAGAAGCCGAGAGCAGCTTCACCATCATCAAGTCCCGACGGTGCGTCTCATATGAGTAGCGCAATTAAAGACGGCAGCCCTCTTCACTGGGACATGGTCTCACTTTAGAACTTATAATTGCGATAAAAGTGTTACGCGTAAAAGTGAGATTTCATGTCCCCCGTGCTCACCTTTGGTTGGCAACCGAGTCTGGCTACCCGGGACCAAGACTACCAACGCAGAGTTGAGCAATCCCCTAATGCTTCCTGTTCCCTTGGAAAATAGTACTCTCGGGGAAATGTACGGTGGTGGTTAGTTCTCTACCTCGCTTCCTGATTTTAATAGAAGATCTCGGTCTGGCTTGTGTCAGGTTGTGCAGCATCAGCCTTATGAGAACGGCGCTTCAAGGTTAGTAGTTGCACCAGATGCATAGGACTAGTAGTTGACCCGTTTCATCCACGCTTGGGTTTTACAAGGAGTGAGGGCATACAGTATTCATCGTTAATCACAATCGTACATCAATTATGGAGCCCCGGTCTCCGGAATCCCGCGCACTCCTTCGAGGATCCGAAACGCGCACACGGTCGAATTTCTACCCCGAATTCCCACCCCAAATTTCCACCCCAACCGTCATACTGGCCCCGATCGGGGTCGAATTCATCAGGGCATCTCTGCATATGGCATTTATAATCTTTCAAGGGCAGATAATCATGTCGTGTGGTCATGCTAGAAGAATAGGCAGGGAAGAGATTGTATATAATGCGCGTCTGATCTCGTCGTCCTGGTCCTCTTGCCCAACATCCATCACTCGTCTCTCATCACCAATCACCACAACCCCCTTTTTGATAGACCTCCATCAAGCACCATGGCCACCCAGACTGTATTCCGCCTCACCTCCCGCAACGGCCCAGATGGCCTCCAGGCGTTCCAGGAGCCAGTCCCCACCGCCGCCAGCTACGAAGTCCTCGTCAAGATCCGCAGCGTGTCCCTCAACCGCCGCGACATCGCCATCGCCAACTCGACCTACCCCCTCCATGTCAAGGACAAGCTCATCCTCTGCTCCGACATGGCGGGAGAAGTCGTCCAGGTGGGAGACGCCGTCGTCGACTTCTCCGTCGGCGACCGCGTCATCACCCCCGTCATCGCCTCGCTGTCGAATGAGCCGGCCAGGTCCAACAAGCCCTACGACAGCTGGGGCGCGTCCAGGGACGGCATGCTCAGGGAGTATGTTGCTATCCCCGCGCACCTGGCTATCAAGCTGCCCGAGTCGTCCCACAGCTTCACCCAGTGGTCTTGTCTCCCCGGCACGGTGACGACGGTGTGGAATTCCTTCTACGGGAACAAGCGCCTCATGCCCGGAGACACTGTCCTGCTGCAAGGTATGCTCCCGATAATGCATCATCATCATAAACCAGGGCGCGGGGGGGGGGAATGAATCGCTGACACACTTCCTAGGCACCGGGGGCGTGTCCCTGGTGGGCCTCATCTTCGCCAAGGCCGCCGGCGCCACCACCATCATCACCTCCTCCAGCGACGAGAAGCTCGCCTACGTCAAGTCCAATTATGGCGCCGACCACACCATCAACTACAGGACCCATCCCGACTGGGCGGCCGAGGTCCAGCGCATCACCGGCGGCAGGGGGGCAAACCACATCCTCGAGGTCGGCGGCGCCGGGACCATGCAGCAGAGTCTGAGCGCGGTCGCCTTCGGCGGCGTCATCACCTGCATCGGATTTCTGTCGGCCGCTCCAGAGGGAGCCAAGGCGATAGACGTGTCCATGTCGACAGTCATGAAGAACTGCTGCGTCCGGGGCATCATGGGGGGGTCCAAGCAGCAGCTCGAGGATGCGGCGCGGTTCGTGGCCAATGGGAACCTGCCCATGCCCGTGGACAAGACCGTTGGCTTTACGCGGGAGGAGATTGTGGCTGCGATGAAGTACGTTGCTGCGGGACAGCACACGGGAAAGGTGTGCATCAGCCTGGACTAGGCAGTAGAGCTAGTTACTGGTAGAGTCTGTTAGGAGCTGGAGAGTTGCCGCAATGACACTATCAATCTCGAGGATGTGACCACCCTGGAAGACTTGGGTCCAGACTTTGAGCACCGTCGAAGCCATGCGTTGATAGCGTGCGGCGTCATCCTCGAGGAAATTCAATGTCTCGGCAAATGTCGTCTCTGCGATGATGCTGGTGATGATTTCGAGCAGCCTTGTCTCCGTCTTGCACAGAGCAGTCGTCCCACCGCCCGATTGCGCCATCGAAGACATCGTCTCTAGCCAGTCTCGAAGCAGCAGAGCGCACTCGAGGCTGCAGAGGGAGTGCTCGATGGTCCAGATGGGTGGCTTGGCGCGGGCCACATACTCGACTCCCAGGAGGACTGGTATGCTCAGCGCGTGCGTGGCTTGGAGAACGGCTTTGCAGAAGTGCGAGCATCTGCCGATATCCTTATGCTTGATTGCGATCCGCCGGACATCTCTTGCAAGTAAGCCCTGGCAGGGAGAGACGTCCGAGTTGAGGCGAATATAGGCCAATCGGAACAACGCAGTTGCACTGAGTCCGAGAGGACCTTTGGGGGACAGAGGGTTCAGCGTAGACTCGTCGGTGCGTTCCCACGTCACTTGCCAAGCCCTGAGTGCGGTTTCGTGGAACTTGAGAGCTTCTGGTCGTAGGAGCCCTGCCGTTGCGTGGCGATCGACGTAGATCCGCTGCACCAGTCCGTGGATGAGCACATAGTTTGAGAATGAAGACAGAGCCGTGTTCCCGAGAGGCTCTTGACCTTTGAATAGGGAGCCAAGTGCCTCCTGAAACCCACATTCAACCCAGGGTGTTGCTCTCTGCCACTGTGCTTCGGTTCTGGCCTGCCATTGTTCCCCATGGCCCGGCAGGCAGACGCCAACTTCATGGCTGAGGATCAGCGGGGGAACGTCGAAGGCAATGCTGTGTAGGTTGAAGACAACGTACGCCGAGAGCAGCGTTCTGCGCCTCTCCTCCACGGCGACCCAGGCGAGCCAGTCAATGCCGGGTGGCATCTCGTCTGGTTCCGATATGCCACTCTCTCGCACTCTCATGGCGAGCTGACCTGCCATGGACAGCGCATCGCGCACAATGGTCTTGTCCGCCCACGAGGCAAAGGAGATGAGAAGAATCAATGCTTGTGTAGTTTCCAGATTGCTTCTGTAGTTTGGAGCCAGGCCACCTTCCCCGGCCAACAGCATCGTGGACGCTTGGAGGTCTTCCCGACGTATCTTCTCTAGCAGGATTGCCTTGGCCGTGAAGTAAAGCGTGTACGAAGTCGGATGATCGAATCTGCGCAGCGACGCCGTTGCAGCTACGGCCAAAACCAATGCGGCGTCCTTGTCTCCCATGAAGAATGCGGCGGGGTGGATGAAGGGCAGGTACTTGTGAACGCAAAAGAAATATATCTCGAGATAACGCGTCAAAGTGTCCCTCGATGGGATTGAGCATCCGGGGGGAAGAGCGTCTGAAACGCTGTGAATTTCACGGCGGAGTTGGTCATAGTCGGACTCGGTTATGGTCCACGGCTCGCATTCCGCATCGTCGTTGATGCCTTTGCTGTTGCCGACCTCACCATCCTCATTGCCAGCATCTTCGTCCATTTCCTCCAGAGATACCGGCAGATGAGAGGTAAACTT
Organism: Amphichorda felina; assembly: GCA_016490725.1. Taxonomy (NCBI): domain Eukaryota; kingdom Fungi; phylum Ascomycota; class Sordariomycetes; order Hypocreales; family Bionectriaceae; genus Amphichorda; species Amphichorda felina. Next base: position 13,023 of record JAEMHR010000117.1, read on the forward strand.
TGACAGGCTGCTCGCCGGCGGAGGCTGCGTCAATGGTAGTGCGCCCATGCCAAGCACACTCATGTCAAGCAGTCCCGCTGAGAGCATGTCTTGGGCCATAAAATCTGGATCCCAGTAGAGGTCGCCATGGCTCATAGATGTCAGTGCTGGCGCTGGATCGGCGCTGCGTGGAGAGGCGTGGGACAGTTTGATGTGGCGCACGAGGAGGTCCCTGCCCAGACGACCCGTCACTACCGCTTCTGGCACGGTGGCTGGGGTTTACTCACTGTCGAGTGAAGCTCTGGCCGCAGTTGCAGGCAAATGGCTTCTCGTTGGTGTCTAGTCCGAGTTCAGCATCAGAACGCCTGCGGCTTGATGTGGCAGATGTTCATCTCACGCGTGCGTTCGTGCCGCACTAGGTGCTCCATGCGTTTGAACTGCTTTTTGCAGTACCGGCATGGCGCCACGTCGGCTTTGGGCCTCCCTCGAGGCATCGCGTCTTGTGTTACTGGAGTGACGAGGGCCGTACAAGATACCAGCACAATCTAGAAGCCTTTGAGACACGGCCCGGATGGCAGGCAGAGCACGAGTATTGTCAGCCAGTCCCGGACAGTCAGCATGGAGCATGGTGCTGGGGAGAGGGTAAGCTGCCAAGGCCATGTCATGTGCGGGAACTCTGCCCGTATGCCCGTCGGTTCGGGCCATGAAAAATTAGGTAATGAGGAATCCCTGTAGGCCTGCATTGTACTACGTAAGATCTGTGATACTGACGATGTGCGGATGAGTACGAAAAGAATGTGCTGCGCCCGAAGCCTGAGGGCAAATTGTTTCATGTTCATGTGGCCTTGCGCAAGGTGAATGAGGCGACCAACCACGAGTTCGGGTCAATCCGAAATGTGACGTGGAGCACTGGAACGCACCAGGCCATGCTAGCCATGGCATGAGGTAAAACACTCCTTTGTTCCTACATGAGGCTCGTTTTGGAAAGCTCTAGATGCGGCGAGGCACCATGGACCGGTCTCGACCTGGGCGATCAAGCCACAAATTGCCTGGCCAAGATCTGCTTTCAAACTTCAAGGGCCTGCGCCCTGGGTCTGTCCGAGGTCAGCGCGCTTTATCAGAGTTCATCCTCGCATGCGCCCGTTTTTCTCTTGCGTGAGCAGTCATCGACAAACGTTGCAATGGACAGACTCTGGCCCTCCGCTGGAGGCGAGCAGGTAGAAGGTTCAGCCATTACACGTGTTCAGGGCAAGAGAGAGGTGCACCAGTGGTACCTTCACAACCTCAGGGCCTCGACTCATCCTCCTCGACGTGGGAACGGCGTCAGTTCGATAGTCGCCGTATAGTGTCCGCACCTGGACAGTCGACAGGCGAGTGAGCTGAGGACGATGGATGGCGGGCAATCGCTGCAAACGCCTACCACTTGTCTATCTGCGATCGCCAATCAACCTGCGACATTCAGATTTTGTCAATAAGATTCGACACAAAATCGACCTGGGAAAAGAGATCGAGCTATATTCACCGAAGCCGCGTCTGGGTGACCGTATTACTGAGGTGTTTGCGGATTAGAAAGGTTAGCATTTCCCCTGCCCATATGTATCTGTGTCAAACAAAGCACTAATGTCCGGCAGATTCCCGTGAACACCTCCCAACGCTGAATATCACTTCACCATGGGTTCCGAAGACACGGTGTTGAAGCTGCAGCCAGAAGGGTTGTATGTTGTTCTGTCGCAAGCCCAGATCGAGCTGTACGATGGCAAGCAAGCGGCTAGCTCGACGTCGACTGAGGAGAGCCATGGCGACAGATTCGAATGGGGACTATACTGGTCAAAGTCCCATGGAGTCGGCCAAAGTTATCGGTATACAGAGAGAAACGGGGATTGGCAGTTTGAGAGGAGAGGATTTCCAAGCGCGGACCATCCAAACCAGATTCCCATCGAGAGCAATGAGCGAGTCATTCTCGCCCTACACATTGAGAACATGCACGAGGGAATGGCCAGCCTTTTGGAGGATAGACTGGGCCCAAGGTACTTCGAACATAGCCATCCTTTTCGGCCCAGGTCGAGGTCCGACGGCAACGAGAAACCGAACAGTCAAGATTGTGAAGAACTTGAAGAGAGGGGCCGAAAGTGGCTGGGTCATGCGCTCGTCATGCTGAACGACATGGGGTTCATTTCCTTGAAGGAAGGGACGCGGAGTGCGGCGTTGATCGAGGGCGAGGCACTGGCGGGAGCGACGAAAAACGTGGCATCATCGCCCACGGAGCGTACGGTCGAGAGGAGCCAAAACGTTATATTTGATGGCAAGGGACTGGATGGAACTCCGAACTGAGCGTGCCGCTTCCCATTACCGCGAGGGAACAAAGGGATTCGTCGATGAGGGCGACGCCATCGTGCTTTTTTCCCCCGCCGGTTTGCGACGCTCGAGTCAGTCACGACGAATAGTTGCGATATTGGGGTATCCTTGTGCTTTTCGATCGATTGTGTTCTTGACAGAACACGAGGTGGTTCTGGCCGCGCCTCGCCAGGTCCTTTCCGCGTTATCGAGACTGGTGCCTGGCATTGGGGACTTGGAGTTCGACTGGGTCAGGTTGATTGGTGGGACGGGGCACGGGGATTTCGGGAGCATATCAAAACCCCATGACGTTCGAGAGTGTCTATGAATATATGATTGATATTAGCCGTCGTAGATAAGCGTTGATGGCGCAGTTCAATGCCAGTTCAATTGCGTGACAAGGTGGTGGGAAACGCGACGGGGCTCCGATCTAGGCGCCCGTGCACGCCTGGGCAAACCAAGAGCAGGAGCTCACCAAGTTGCTCAAACTTCAACATCTGAACTCGATCCTCCAGCTCAATGAGTCTTTATTTTCTTTTGGCAAAAAGGCAACGTGACTCCAGACACCCTGGAGTACAATTTTCCACTCCGTGATTTGCCACTATAAAAGGGGTTGAAGAGTTGCCTCCGGCGGCTAACTGCCCAGCCCATCTATCCAAGGTCTGGTTTGTGTATAGAGAAGGCCCCTCTGATCGCCAAGTTATAAGGCTAAAAAAACAAAAAAATAAATTCTACGAGCGTTGAATCCGAAAGGAAATTTTGCTAACTTTGTTGGGCAAAAAGAGAAAAAGAAGGGTCTGGCCGGGGATTGAACCCGGGACCTCTCGCAATGGTGCTTGGGGTTTGCTCGGCTTGCGCCGTCCCTAAGCGAGAATCATACCACTAGACCACCAGACCGATGAGGTGATTGGACGGCTTTCCGCGCTGTTCAATTCAAGGCTCTCGAGGTGGATGGTGGCTGGGCACAACCTATCGGCGGCAGATACCAGTTGACGACAAAACACTTGGAGACCGTGTTCGCAACGGAGGAATTAGAGGAAACATGCCCTTGCCACAGTGGCAAACATGGCACCGGCATAGCAACTCTACGGCAAGTGCTCCTCAACCAAATCGATCTCGTCGAATGGAAGAGGCGGCTTATTGACCACGACTGGCACACAGGACCAGGGAAGGGACCAGGTGCCAAGGCGTCGAAAGGAGAAGGACGGTATTCGTACATGGTGCCTAATATATTTGAAACTCATCTAAAAAAAGAGGTAGAAGTCAAGCCTCCTCTCCTTGAAGCCTCGCGCCGGCACTTGAGTCTTGGGCACAGCTAGCTACACCGATCGACCGTGCCAAGAAGGTCAGCCCGTTCAGCCCAGGGTCTTGGCGATTTCAGGCGCCACAACGATCGCCGAGACTTCTAACCCGATGGGACAGGATGAAACAATGCTTATTTCAGGGCAGTAGAAAGTCCAACACCTTCTGGAAGTCAACAAGTATGTGCTGTAAGCCTAGCAGTTTTGTATCTGGGACCCGGGGGGAAAAGGGTCCGTGTCTGGCTGAATGATCGGCAAGGAACCGCACACTTACTGGCTGAACTTGGTAGGCAGGAGCCACGAGGCACACAGAGGGCAGTTTCCTAATGGGCAGAGTCCGTTTGTAAACGGCGATCTACATCATGCGTCCCAGGACCTTCCTATCACGAACACCTTCACGAAAGTTGAGGCCGCTCCCCTATCTGGCATGCGCAACGTAATCAATGTAATCCATGGGTATGCAATCCAATCTTCCCTATCCCCGGCGACTATATAGTGCAACGCGATCCTCTCGTCGCCGTATTTCTAGATCTTGCCATCCAGAGCAGTAGAAGCAGCACAGTAGAACATTTTCGACAATCTCCTACAGTCACCTACAGCCACCATCATGAAGCGAAGCGTCCTCGCCCTCTCCGCCGCGGCCGCCACGGTCAGCGCATTCCCCATCAGTGCCGATGGTGTCAACTGCCGCGACAGCCCCGGTACCGACGGCGCCGTCGTTGAGGTGTACGCCGTGAACACGGAGGTCGAACTCACCTGCCAGACCGAAGGCGAGTCCATCGAGGGCAACACAATCTGGGACAAGACGCAGGACGGCTGCTACGTCTCCGACTACTATGTCCAGACGGGCAGCGACGGCTACGTTGCCGACAAGTGCGACGATGGCGGCGACGGTGGTGACGGTGGTGATGGTGGCGACACCCTCCCGGGCCTCGACGCCACCCAGTCCAACAATGCCAGGGGCATCCTCGAGCAGGTCGGGACGGATGAGGTTGGCCTCCAGGGCTGCCTGGCTGGTTTCGCGACTGCCCTTGTCGAGGTAAGGCCTTGACCTACGATGCGATGATATGTACATCAGAGGAGAACCCAATCACTGACTCCAGCCTAGTCCAACATCTACATCTACGCCAACGAGGGCGTCCCCGAGTCGCTCAACTACCCCCACGACAAGGTCGGCAGCGACCACGACAGCGTCGGCATCTTCCAGCAGCGCGCCATCTACTACCCCGACATTGCCGCCGACATGGACCCTGCCAAGTCGGCCGGCCAGTTCTTCGCCAAGATGGTGGGCATCAGCGGCTGGGAGTCGATGGACGTGGGCACCCTCTGCCAGAAGGTTCAGGTCTCGGCCTACCCTGACAGGTACGCCGAGCGTGTCGAGGAGGCCAGGGCCATCTGCAAGGCCGGCGGTTTCGAGTAATCGAGACAAGGAATGCCTGTATCATTTGTACCATGTAGAATCAAACCATATACCTGGATAAATACCAGAATGCTGCTATGAGCCACCAAGTTGGGCGTGTATCCATTCGCAAAGTGAAGCTACGCGGACCACACTCAGGCTGTTGAATGACGTGTGTACTGAGGCGGGTGCGAAACTTGGCACGGAAGATGCCTCTCCAGCCAGAGCGATTTCCTGTACACATGCATACAGGGGCGTCCCAACTCGCCCCCTCGCCCCGCTCCTCACTCCATGTGCTTAGGCGCCTTGACAACTTGGCAAGTTCACAGCAGTCTCCGCCTGGTGCAGGAAACATACGCTTACAACTGAGCACTGAGTATAATTGGCGGACCGTGACGACACAATCGAGTCGACCAGTTATCCCTGGGACGATATCGCTGGCAGGAAGACTCTCGTCCGCCAGAAATGACGATGGACTTTGGGGCTGACGAAACAGGTGAGGGAGCGGGCTCCCCATTGTTTAAGCGCCCTGCGCGTCAACTTCTAGACATGCCCGAGCTCGTTACTGCCGGTATCGATGATGAAGGCGTTTGCAGAATATGCCGTCACCTACAAGGAGACGTCGACATCAAGACATCCCCGCAAGCTTTCATCGCCTCCAGTGGTCACTGTTCCTGGTGCTCGGTCCTCTTCCGCATCCTGCAGTCCGTGACAGACGTGACCAAGCCGGCATTCACGCAGGTGGAAATCTTTTGCGGAGGGTCATTCCTCCCCAAAGGCGTCGTTGACGTGCGTCTGCGCCAGGAGGGAACATGGGTTCCCGGGACTCTCCATAACAAGTTTGAGGATCCCTTCCCCAATTCCTACAAGATCTACACCCCAGCTGGTCAGTTCCCAACGATATGGTTCGATGATCAAAACTAAGCTCCCTCAATCAGGCACTGATGAGGCATATTCCATCCCTGGATTGGGACTCCGCGACGGCAACAATGATAACTATCAAGAGCTGCGAGACGATATCGACGATAGGCTTCAGCTTGCAATGACATGGCTCAACCGCTGCATCGACCAAGATTCTGGATGCGAGCCCTCGCTAAACAGTTGGCCAAAGCGCGTCCTGGAGATTTCAGGGGAGACTGTCTACCTCAAGGAGTTTCCATCACGCCCCGATGGCGCACACTACATCGCCCTCAGCTATTGTTGGGGCCCAGACGGCAACATCTTGACTTTGAAGAGCAATATTGACTCCCACAGATCCGGATTGGATGTTTCCAAACTCCCAAGGACCTTGCAAGATGCCGTTCGTGTTTGTCGGTATTTCGGAGTTACCTACCTGTGGATCGATGCCCTCTGCATCGTCCAAGACGACCGAGATGACTGGACCCAGCAGATTCCTATGATGTGTGACATCTATGCCGGGGCATATTTTGTCATCGCGGCTGAGTCTGCTGCTACCGTCCACCAGGGCTTTTTGGAAGTCGGGGTCAGCAAGAACGCGCCCTACCGACGGCTTGAGCTGGAGCATGGCTTTGGCGCCCAGCCGCCCCGAAAGCTCATCATCTCTGTCCAGGACGAGCCAATGCCCCATCACGTCGTCAATGGACACCACTCTTCCCGCCCCGACCCCAACACAGAGATGACTCCGTTGAGCACACGAGCCTGGGCGTTTCAGGAGCGTTTCCTGGCCAGCCGTACGCTCTTCTGCACCTCCTCCGAGTTCTCCTGGCACTGCGCCGCAATGACATGGTGCGAATGCACCAAGGAGCCCAGGCCGGCTCATGTTCCCATGATCGGTGACTACTGGGGGTTAGGACAGCTCCGCACCGTTACCGGTTCGTCATCAAGCCGGCCAGATAGCCCGCTGCAGACGCTCAGCATCTGGTGCGAAATTGTCGGCCAGTTCTCGGATCGGGCCCTGACGAAATGGAGTGACCGCATCGCCGCGGTCCAGGGCGTCGTGACTGCACTCTCCCAGGCCTTTCCGGATTGCTTCCAGGAAGAGGAGTTTGTGGTTGGCATGTGGCGGCCCTTCATGGCTCGTCTCCTTGCCTGGAAAAGGTTGACCTTTCATAAGTCGCCCCCTGAACAAAGCTTGAGAGGCTCCGTGCCTTCCTGGTCGTGGATGGGCGCCGCTGGCCCTATTAATTACGCGATGCTCTGCTACGACGAAGACTCAGAGTCATTGATCGATGTGATGGATATCGAATTTGCCCCTAGCAAGGATGGCATCTTCGGCGCAGGTCAAGGTACCATCACGCTGTCTGGACTGCTCATCCCCACGCATGGTGAGCAACCTGCTTATATGGACGATCTTTCGAGGCCAGAGTTTCATCTGCCTGACACGTGCGTGGACCCAGAGCTACTAAGCTTCAACCACACCATCGACCTGGAGCTGGATGACCCGATGGACGAGTCTGTGTGGGCCACAGTCACGCATTTCGTACCCCTAATTCGAGGGGCCGATTCGGCTACAGAGATGGAGGCCATGTTTGTGGCTCCTGTACATGGGCAAGAAAACACGTTTCGCCGGGTCGGATACCACGTGGGAAACTCGCGGACTGCCATGGTCCCAAATGAAGAAGATGCGGCTCCTTTCATAAAGACATTCAAATTGATTTGAGATGTTTGGGGTCTAACCTAATCCACATCTACCTCCACGTTTCTTAGCACGACGTGCTCAACTGGAAATTCGTAGCATCGTCGGCCGCCAACGGGAGCACCCAACCACCGCGACCCTCAGAGATGCCATCCGCAGTGACACACCACGAATCCCCAGCCGTGGACTCAACCCAGAGAAACGCCTGAGATGCTATGGGAGATCCCTCCTGCTGCCCCAGGGTGACCGAGACTGTACTCTCGGCTGCGTTGTAACTGAACTCCTGGACTTCTCCCGCATCAACTGAGATGAGCACGCTGAGAGGACCGACAAAGACACGCCTGCGAACAGGGCCCTTGGGCTGCACAGTCACCACGTCGCCATCGCTGGACAGGATACCGCCATATGCCACCAGGCCGATGTCGTCTTCCTGCGCAACGTACGTCCCCGAATTGAGCGCCATCCCGATGAAGCCGCCCCCATAGTCACCCGTGATTCCGTCCCACTTCAGCGTGTCCGGGAACGAGTGGAACGCCGCGCTGGGGAAGCCATCCTGGTTGATGTTGGCCAGCGCTCCCGTCGAACCGGCGTACCCGGTGCGGAGCAGATACGAGTCGGTCGGGTCGTCGCGGAACGCAGCGAGGAGGACCTGGGCGTTTAGAGCGGAGCCGTAGTGGTGGATCTGGCGCTCGATTCTCTTGAGCTTGCCCCCGTAGCTGGAGTGCGTTGTTAACTCTTACGAATTTGCATCTCTTGGAATGGCTGCAGACTCACATGAAGTCCCAATATCGCCGCGCATTGCCGTTCCAGCCCCAATGTGGGACGTTGGGCATGAAACCAAGCACGCTGTTGACCGTCTTGGTCTCGGATTCGGTCATGCCAAAGTGCCTGGGCCCCCAAGGTCAGTCAGGCGCCAGCAGGTCTGCTGCAATGGGCTCTTACCTTGTCCAGTAGAAGACACCCTCCTGGCCGGTCGAGTCCCATGCCATCTCGCTTCCGTACGGAATCTCCTGCGAGTCCCAGAGCTCGGCGCGCACACGCATCGCATCCTCGACCGCCTGCGCCATGGCCGTCTTCTGCTCGCGCTGCAGGTCTATCAGGATCTCCCCAAAGATGGTCTCGCCCATGAGGCCCACGTCCTTGTACGAGATGTCATTCTCGGTGATGCGCATGACCGTCTGCTGCGCCTGGTCAAGGTACCACTCCCACTCCCGTTCCAGGAGCTCCGGGTACGTCCGTGCAACGCGGTACAGAGACCAGTACGCGGCGGCGACGTGCACGTAGTTGTAGGCTCGGTCAACGGCGTTGGTCTGCTCCTGGTTCCAGGACGTCCAGCTGGTCCAGTCGATGCCGCCGTCGTAGGTGTAGTCTGGCACAGCCGAGGGCTCGTAGAAGAAGATGGACTTGCGCACAGAGTAGTCTTCCTTCTGGATCTGGCCCCAGAGGACATCGTCGACAAACTGCTCAAGCTTGGATATCTCCTCTGCGTTGGGCTGGAGAACCTGCTTCACCATGGCAGCGACATAGGCTCCGGTGCCTCCCTCGTCGCTGAGGCCTGCGATCCACGTTCGGGAGTCCTGGTCGACGATCTTGCCAGCCTCATAGTCATATGTCATGACGGACGGAGAGCGGCCGAAGGGATCCGAAGAATCATTGAACCAGGCCTCGGTCGTGAGGAAGTTGCCTAGGTCAGTGAGCGCCTGTGTTGTCGGCTTGGCGATGTAGTAATGGATTGTCTGCACTTTGCCGTCTTCGTACTCGACAGTCAGACGGGCTCGGCCCCAGGCAGATTCTGATGGCGTCACTGTATATTGGCCATCTCCCACCGGCTCAACAGCGAGGGCTCCTCCGGGAGTCACCGAGGTTGTGATCACGGCGGAGTCGCTTTCCAGCCAGAGTTGCGCAGGCAAGTCGCGAGGGAGGATGTATCCAGGCACACTCTTGGCTACTGGGACGCCGATGCCGCGCACCGCGTTATCGTAGCCCCGAACTCCTTCGACGACGGAGAAACGGACCCCGGATTGCAGCAATTCCCCTGGCTTCAGTGTGACTGACGACGGCGTATTCCAAGGCTCCTGGTCGGCCCACTCGTTCTCGGCCCAGGCCTGCGTCAGAACCTGCCACTCATAGAACCCCTCGAATGTCTGGCTACCATATCCCGTCTCTTGATAGGAGGTCTCGACAAGGTTACGGTAGGCCTCAAACTGGGACCTCGTGCCATTCAGTGGCGTCACGACAAGTGCCTTGCCGGTTCCCTTCACGGGTGTAACACGGACCTGACCAGCATCCAGTCCAATATACGGATCAGAGAGGGAGCAGAGGCTTTGCATCTCGGCGGGCTCCCTGAGGGTAAAGATGCTGTTGAACTCGGCGGGGAAGCCCAGGCTACCAATCTCAATGGAGACGTTGGCCGTGTTCTCGATTGTGAAGCGCAGCCCAAGGTCGTCGCCGACCTGGATCCATTCGCGGACAATTGCCAAAGGGCTATCAGGCAAGGTGGCAGCCATGTCGGACGAAGCCAGGACTCCATCATGGGTAGCAGCCTCATCAACCGGCTGCCGTGCCTGCGCAGAGTCTCCATCAATCCACTCCGCGGCGCCCTCTTCTCTGTACCTATATGTGAGGTCTCCCCAGTGATACTGGCCGTTGCGTGCCCGCACATCGAGGAGGTCGCGGGGGAGGAAGTCGAATGTGTCATCCTTGGGCTGGAGGGAGGCCAGGACTTGGGCGTCGCGGACAATCTGCGCATTGAAGTTGGGAAGGTCAAGCTCAATGAACCCGTTGCTCAGACCGAGGTCGTCATCCTGGGCCAGGCTGAGGCCCACTGAGAGGGCCAGTAGAGCAGCTGTCTTGCGTAGAGCCATGGTTGGGGCTTCATGTGGTTTCACCTCTTTCATGGAGACTGCAGCTCAATTCGTGGAAAAGGCCAGAGGCATACTGGCTTTAAAGGTATTATCTTGTGATGTTTATCCGTGTAGGTTAGCAGCTCAAGACATAGGGCCTTCACATGGCCTCCTTTCATCTAGTAGAGCAACATTATACCGATGCCCGTCTGCCACATTATTGTCTTTGTCCCGAAGATTCAAGCGTCGCTCTGTCATTGGGTCGCTTGATCAGTTTCGGGGTAACGGGACTCGTCTAATCTATTTCGGCATTTGTTCCCCGGATATCGGAACGGATGGACCGACCACCTGCCGGATCGGCATCTTGGCGGTGCCGGGAGTAGTTGGGGCCGGAAATTCATTCGAGGGAAATCTCGCCCAGAGATTCCGGCTTAAGTATCTGTCTGTAACATTGTTACAGGTGTTTTATACTCTCGGGTTTCGCAATGATTCGCACTCCGACCACCAGCAATTATGGGTTATAAGTCAAAGGCAAAACACTTAGGGGACACAGTGAAAGTCCACCATGACTCCCATCGAGCATTACCTGCCTTGACAAAATGAAGAAGCAATCTCTCCCCAGGCTGGTAGCAGCTTCGCTGGCTGCCGTCACTTCCGGGAACCCTATTGCACGCCGTCAAGAACAACTGACGTTCGACTCGCCTGGCAACCCCATCCTTGGCGACGGCTCCGTGTACTCGGCCGACCCGGCACCATTCGTCGTCAATGACACTGTCTACATTCTCAGCGGCCGCGATGAGGCCGACCCACTCACCAATGACTTCGTCATGAACGAGTGGCAGATCTTCGAGGCCCAGAACCCCGTCCCGGCGTGTGGAGAGTGGACTCTGCATCAGAACGTCGCCCAGCCGCAGGACATCTTTGCCTGGGCGCAATCCGGTGGCGCGTATGCCAGCCAGATTGTTCAAGGGGCGGACGGCAGGTTCTATCTGTATGCGTCGGCAGAGGAAGCAAACGGCGCTTCAGACCCCTTCTCCATTGGCGTCGCCGTGTCAGACAGTCCAACGGGGCCGTTCGAGGATGCTCACCCCGAGGGACCCATCATCTCACAGGACATCCCGTCCCCTGGCAACAACATCCACAACATTGACCCGACGGTGCTGGTTGACGATGACGGCCGCGTGTTCGTGTACTGGGGCTCCTTCAACCAGCTGCGCGGGTACGAGCTCGACGCCGACATGACCACTGTGGTGGGAGATGTTGTATCCGTCGACATTCTTACTGGGTACTTTGAAGCGCCGTGGCTTATGAAGCGTGGAGGGACGTATTATATGCTCTTCGCGGCGAACAATGCGGGACCAGACTCTCCCTGTTCCCCCACGAGCTATCACGCCTGCATTGCGTACGGCACTGCCTCGGAGCCCCTGGGACCGTGGACCTTCCAAGGTGTCATCCTCGACATTGTCTCCTCCACGACCTCACACCCGGGGACATATCAGCTTGGGGATGAATGGTTCCTGGTCTACCACACAGCTGATGCCGAGGGTGGTGGGCACTTCCGCAGGAGCGTTGCCTTTAACAGGCTCGAATTCGACGATACGACGTCTCCCCCGAGCATCCTCAAGGTCAAGCAGACGTGGCGCGAATCCCTTACCGAACCGCGCCCGCCAAGCCGCAACATTGCACCTCTCGCCGCGGCAGTCTCGGAGCACGGTACTCCAATACAATATTGGATCGCTGCGCTAAACGACGAGCGCATCCTTGAGAACCCCCTGCCTCCAGACTACTGGTCCTCATGGGCCGACACGCAGTCCCCCGAGACCAATGTTCTGACATATACATGGAACACCACCATGGAGCTGAACGGGGTTGCCATGTCCTTCTTTGCCGACTCCCCCGAGGGATCCAGCTCAGGCGTCGCTCCTCCTGCATCTTGGCATGCCGAGTACCTGGATGACCAGGGGTCCTGGAGCGAGGTCACTCTGGCTGGAAGCAATGGGTACCCGACAGAGCCTAGTCTCGATCCTCCAGAGGTTAGTTTTGAGACTGTCAGTACGACCAGTTTCAGGGTTGTGCTGCAGGGTGCCGGGGGACCGGATCAGTTTGGCGCTGTTGGGGTTCATGAGTGGATGGCATATAGTCCAGAAGCGCAGCTACTCGGGCTGTAATGAATATCAAACATCTATTCGGGCTATGGTGTAAGGCCTCGACCACTGTGCTCCTAATATCACCGTAGTAAATAGTATAATATCACCTCAATAAGAGACATTAAATAGCTGTCATGAGCTGAGCTTTATCATTCTGTGAACTGCCCCAGGTGATCTGTTTATAGATACATTTAAAGCCACGTAGAGGAGGTGGGCAAGTGTATTTGTTGCCTTCACATGAGCGTAGGATCAAGGCAGTCAAGAACAGAAGGCTCGGGAATAGCTGGGCTCGTCACTCTTTGGATCACCATGTTTATTCATATTTTTATGTTTCTTTAACAAAGCCAAAAACCACTTTTCCTCCTTTCTACTTTGCTACCACCATGTGTTCAGGTACTTTGGAGCGGAAGACTGCTCTATAATTGAGAGAAACTGACAGCCAACAAGAATACCTCTGGCTGCATGCGTCTCCTTATGAATCTTTCCCGATTTGTATTACTCCTGGACCTCCTGTCTTTTGGAAGAGATCACTGCCTTCATAGCCACCCAATCGATGTGGACCTTATTCTGTAACGCTCACAGTGCAACAGGAGAAGGAAATATTGAAATGAGGGCTTTCGTAATACAATCTCACTGCAAAGTTCACCATGTTGCTATGGAGTAGCCAAGGTGTGAAACTCATTCTAAGAAAAAGAAGGGAAGCAGGCGGCGAGCGGTTGGCGGTAGAGGCCACCGGGGCGGCCTGCTGGTGCGGTGCTTCTGGAAAAGGCACCTCGCTAGAGATGGTGAGCTTGAGGGCCGCGTTGTATGAGTGGTGGTGGACGTCGCCCTTTTCTAAAGACTTATTAGCTTTGTCATAGAAGAGCTGGGCAATACATTTAGTCCCCGGACTCACAATCCAGATCCAACATGTCTTTGGAAGTTGTGGATGATTTGGGTGGCATTATCATCACGTTTCCGCTTCCCACGATTCCTCCGTCAGAGGAAGGGGACAAGGCACTTTCGACAGATGAGTAGTATTGAGAAGGATGTACACGTAGTATGTACGTGAAGTGACACAATGCTGGTAATCAATGATTTTCTCGCCAGTGCTGCTGTTGATAGAAATGGAAAGGCAAAGTAGAAGAGAATCAAAACGAGAGATTGGATCAAATGGATCATGATTTCCCTGTACCCCTGTATGGAAGTGTCTACCATGTCACTTTCCTTCTATGTCCCATGGTGTCCACGGGTGACTATGGGCATTCTAGTAAGGGAAGGTGGCCATTTACTCTCGCAGACGGCATTCTCTTGTCAGCTGCTTCTGCCTTTTCAAGAGGCTTCTGCCAGTCCAGATGGGGTCTGCCTTCCCGGGCTGATTCTTGCATTCCTGACCTGTTACTTGTCTAAGCAGGGGATTTGCTGCGTTCACGCTACAATGGGTGGAGCCAAGGAGTGCAAAGGGTCTGGTAATAACAAATCCCACAAGCAAGGCCATCTAGCTACGACATAGTGACTATTTGTAGATGCCAAACTCCTGACAGGTAGCCAGGAGGAAGAAGGTCGGGTGCCTTCACGGGTCCCAGATATACTTATCTCAGTGTTGAAGTGATAGGATACCACCTCAGTACTCACGATGGCTCTTGTGAGACTGGTAGCAGAGAAAGAAAGGACAGAAGGTGAAGATGTATGAACGATCTGTGATCTAAATTTTTGGATCCAGCTGGGGCGTTGGGAGGGTGGGTGCCATTGGCTGGCGAATGGCTTCACCATAAAGTACTACCTACCAAGGTAGAGGGAAGGATCAAACTCTCAGGGTAAGCTTACGCCAGGCAATTCATGTGCACCCAAACGAGTATCTCAACTTCCAGTTATGACCAACTTCACTGAGGTAGGTGCCCACTGTCCGTACCTTCTAGCTGTACGGATATCTGCCTCCCATATGAGCCAATAACTTCCGCATCAACCCAGAGAAGTTCTCTCCCGCCATAACTCGTCCAGGCAGTTGATGGTGATCATTCTCCAATAGAGCCAATTGCAGTCCAGTTCTAGTGGAGGCTGTTCGTGTACGAATCGACGCTGATATTAATTACTCCCATCTTCTCGTCGGTCATTAGCAGTGTCTCTCAGTGGATGCTAATGTTTTGTTGAGCTCCTGTATTGGCCATTCGTCATGGCCACTATTAGGTGGTGGCTTCGCTAGGCAACTTGGTACATCCATATGTGAAGTCAATACATGTACAATGAAAATAAAGTAAAGTTGCCTTTTCGATAAACTTTCGAGACCCTTGGGCCACCTTATTTGTTTACTTATGTTTCCATTTTTAGAGTCAGCCCCTTCCAGCGCCAGACCGGGACTCGCACGCCCAGCCTGTACTCCTCGCCCATGGCCGGCTTATTGTCATCATACCCACTCTCATGCTTCCCTTCGCCACCAAACCCCTCCCCCCTGGTACTCCTCGCCCCTATAGTCTTGTCACCGAGAATTTTCCCTTGAAATCTGCACAGAATTTCTTCATTGCCATGCTACGCTACGGGACGTCATCCTAAATTGATCCGTCATTATGCCCCTCGCGCGACTCGCGACCAAGACGTAGCGGGTGCTTGTCATCAAAGATGAAATCGATAAGCCTGTTCAGGCCCTGCAAATCCCCCGCAACTGTGTTTCCAACATCGCGATCAACCCATTCTCTTGTCGTTCCGCCTTCCAGATCGATAACAACAGCGTTACCATCCATATCGATGAGGACGTTATCTGGTTTAGCATCGCCCCAGATGACGCCTAAGCTGTGGAGTCCCGCCACCGCACTGCGGATCTGTGATGCCCACTTCTCTCGTAGTGATGCCGGAGTGTCCGCGCTGATGGCTGAAGTCAGCGTCCCAGTGCCTTCTGTCTCTATCCAGTCGTACAGTAATCCTTTAGTCTGGCCGTTTTTGTCCGCGACGATGCCGAAGAGCCGGGAGGTGCTCAGCTGTTGCGTAGACATGCCCGAGGCATAGATGCGAGCGTACTTTTCGACTTCTTCGACTGCATCATAAGGTGACCAGCAAGACTTATAAAAAACGATCTTCCCTTTGATGGAAACTTGTTGTGGAATGATATCGTAAATGAAGCGACCATCACTGTATGGGACATCGATGTCTGCGGGATCGAATATCGGGAAGGAAGACTGGAGGGAACGCATATCCCAGTCTGGTGGTGGTGATATATCTTCAAATGTGCGTCTTGTAATGGCGCCGGGAATAGCCACCCCCTCGACCACTCGATACTCGCATTCAAAGGAGCCGCGCACTGCGAGATCGGCGAGTGTCAATCTACCGGTGTGAAATATTGGAGGTGCCAGCTTCTCGAACTCTGGCACAAAAATATCGGCGATTCGTTCGGCATAGTCCCAGACTTCCGGTTCCTGGTCTTCTCCAGCAGCAATCTTGGCGAATATTTGGCCGAAAAGCTGAAGTGCAGATGGCGATTTAATAAAACAGCCAGGAGAGACAGCAATCGTAAACCCAAACCCGTTGACTCGAATGCTTATATCGAAACAATCATCCCCAATTTCCCAACCTCGGATTTCGTACGGAGTTGATGGCTTCAACATTATTATGATGCACGACGGCATTAACCGGCGACGGGGCGTTAATGGTGAGATTTTCTCGGGGAAATTGAAGATTGGGAATTGACCGCCGCTTCGCTGTTGTTATTGATATGCCAGTATGTGCACGTGATGTTTGACCCGAAGCGCGCGTAGTGAGACGTGGTGCTCGGACGGATTGGTCCTCCATCTACTGCAGGAAGGTCTACTTCTACATCTCCTTTATCAATGCGGCATCTTCGAGAACGCTTTTAAATAGGCTTAAATTGACTTCATACCTATAACAGCACTAGTTCTCCCAGTCATGTTGACATAACCAAGCAATATCCGGAATAGCCCTCCCTCTCAAAACGACTATAAATAAACGGTTTAGCCCCTCATGCCTAAATTGGCATTCATCTTCCGGCACGACTACCTTCATCCAGCTACCCTATGTTGTAAAGAGAAAGACAGAGAATGAAAGAACGTATTTCGGCACGCTCGAGGACGAGGAAGAATTGAGTCGCAAAATGCTCTTTCGAGACCATATGACCGATACCCAAGCAGAAAATACAGAAGGCTCGCTTCAATTCCCCAATTTGATACTGGCGAGGCTGTCTCTACATGAGAATCACTACTTGAGCGTGCAGCGGCTAATACAAGATGCGAAGCGACAGAGAAGAGGCAGGCGAGTTGAAGATCCGAAACGTCGGAGGCATTATTGATGATTGAACAGCAATAACTAGTAAGGAGGTTATAGTAAGTACGGCGTAGTAGCGGACTAAATATAGGGTGCGATAGTCTATGAATCGCGCTATCTATTAGCCGTTATGAGAAACTCGTAATATACAAGGCCGGGAGTAGGCGAAAATAAAGAAAGATAGAGTACTAAAAGAAGGAGTGCCGATAACGCTAATCGGAGCTAAAAGGAGGAGAGTAAGGGGAAGTAGGAACTAGGAAAGTCGAGGGTATAAGTCGACGACGCAGGCGAGCGGCCGACGTCTTGATAGGGGTCGCAGTGCCAATAGCGGCAAGGGCGTCTACCCGAGGTGCAGCTAAATCCGGTACGTGCAACAGGGTATCCTCGTTTATACTAGTACTAGTATTTACAATTTCCGTGCAGCCTGAATGTATCTCACGATTATAACTTTATGAGGCGCTCATTATTACGCCAACAATGACAAGGTGAATTTTTATTTACAGTTACCGCTGAAAGTTAAACAAAACAAACAATAGACAACTGTCCTCAATTTCTTGTATAAACCCGCCTGCTCCCGCCCTCCACTGAACAGCTCGGTGGCCGCACACTCACCACACAAAAGTTTACGAATGATCTGGATCAACGCAGAAAACCACCATCGATCTGAGCAACATATAAACTAAGAACCTAATAGCCATGGCCCCGTCGACCTTTCACTGCTTC
The DNA here is from genome assembly GCA_016490725.1 of Amphichorda felina. NCBI lineage: Eukaryota > Fungi > Ascomycota > Sordariomycetes > Hypocreales > Bionectriaceae > Amphichorda > Amphichorda felina. The sequence goes on from JAEMHR010000117.1 coordinate 30,593, forward strand.
CCAGATCTACCGTGCGAGCTTAGGCTTCAGATCTGGGAGCTTGCAATCAGACCGTCTGGCTACACAGGGGGTTTGCATCATTTTCTCGTTTCTAGCACTGATGCTGGGAATACAGAAATTGATCACGAGTCATGGACATTCCTGAAGCCCCACCGTGTTCAACAGGACGGCAACCTTGAGATACTGGGCGTGCCGAAAATAGGTGGCCCAGAAAGAGACACTTCGAGGCACCCGGTCGAGCGGTCAGCCTACTTCTGGGACGCCGGCCTTTGGACCGCCTGCGTGGAGTCGAGAGAGGTCATGATCAAGCATACCAAAAAGATTCGCCACATCGAGAAAAGAAAAAAGCAGGAGCCGGTCGAGCATGCCCCAGAAGTAGTGACGGTACCCGAAAGTGGCCATCCCTGGCAACTCATGGTCGTACCGTACACCGATCTCTTCTGTTTTAACCTCAGAGCCTGGGATCTGAACATAAACTGGCAGTGTATCTGGTTTAACTTGTTCTTTGCCCGCTTCTCCGGTCAATCGGTGCGGCATCTCGCCGTTGAATTCGAACCCAGCTGGAACCTCAACTGGCCCGGTCACTTTTCCCACTTGTACCACGAAGCCAGCGGCCGAGGGTTTATTGCCCGCATCCTTCCACGGCTGCTGAATATGGAGACGAAATGCTTGGTCTGGCTGATCGACCGCAGTGCTCCGGAGCCAGAAACAGCGCCATCATCGCGGAAACGGCGGATATTCTACGACTTGGACACAGAATACGTCGAGACAACGCAGGCGGAGATAGCGTGGGATGACAACGGGGATGAAATCCAGAACTCGGCCTATTTCATCAGAGCCCTGGCAAGATTCAGAGACAAGGGATACAACAACCCGATAAACTGGCTGTACTGCGTTGACCACTATCTCGGTGTGCTTACTTGCAGACCGGTGCGCCACTGATTAGGTAGTTGCTGAAAGAAAGAATTCATTCAATGGAGGATACCTTCCCTATGAAACTGAACCAAACATGTTCGACCATCACCCCCGATCCCAACTCTAGGCTTTGTGTAGCAAAACCATGGATATGGATTATACCACATTGCTGATTTTCTCAGAAGTGTAACTCGTATTATTGAATGCGAACTACCTGCTATATACTCTCCTCGCATCCCCTCACCGCCCCCTCGCGTCCCCAGCAACAGATGTCGCGACGCCATCTCACTTGTACAGCGCAGGGCCAGGAATCGGGTACGAAGTAGGGTTATTGTAGATGTCGAACAGGATCCCCGGGTCGGTAGCGCGGTACAGGCTCGTGCCAGGCGTGCCGCTGGGACGAGCAGACCCGCCGCCCGAGACCTCGAAGTTGATGCACTGCGGGTACAGCTGCGCGCCGTTGGGGCTTCCCGCGCCGTGCAGGGCGATGATCTCGTGGCGCAGGACGTAGTTGCCCGCGGCGATGTCGCCGGGGATGGTGACCTTCCACTTGTTGCCGGCCTGGAGCAGCTCGTCGGCGGCCCAGACGCCGTTGTTGAGCCCGCGGTGGTCGATCTTGAACCACTGCAGGCTGTTCTTGTCGACGTTGGCGCAGCTGCCGCCGCAGTTGGCCAGGTAGTCGATGACAGGGCCCTTGTGGGAGTCGGGCCAGGTGTTCCACTGCAGGGTCACTGTGGTGCCGGCGCTGACGGGGATGTGCGACTTGCCGGGGGTCGCGGAGCGGTGGCAGATGACGTTTGGGGTCGAGGCCGCGTTGGGCTCGACGAAGCCAAGGTCCAGCTGGTCGGCGGTCCAGCCGGGGCGGGCCGGGGGGCTGGGGTTGTACGGGTCCGTGGTCGGGTTGTAGTTGGTGTGGACGGTGCCCCCGACCGTGATGGACTCGACGAAGCCGTGGGCGGCGACGGAGGCGACTCCGGCGAGGCTGAGGAGGAGTGACTTCATTGTGTGTAGTTACCCCTGGGTAGGTAGGTAGTGGTAGACGTTGAAGATGGACCTTTTCCGAGCTATTGTCTGGTGTTTAAGTTGCTGGATGCAGGCCTATCCAATTCTCGCGACATACTCCGGCTACTAGCTGCCTTTTATCCTCCTGTGTCTGCTCAACTCATTGCCTTCTCCTCTCCTCATCATTGCCTCCAAGCTTCCTGGACCGTTGATTCTCGGCCTCGTCATCCTCGGCGTGAGGAGGCCAAGGGCTGATGAGATCAATAGTCTCAACCTAGAGGAGGAAGTTGGAATCATAAAAGGCATCGGAGTATGCATCTCCGTGACAAGAGTGTAGTCTTTTGCCCGTAGTAGGTCACCTAATATATTATTATTGCATACACTGGGCCTAGACCATGTCTCGGCCTCACGCCGAGCCTTGGATGAGTTGAACGTCCACCAACCAATGATTAACTTGGCAACAACGTTTGTCACCTGACAGGATAAGATAGGCCAAGCTTCTGTGAAGGTCCACGGGCTGAAGACGAGAACAAGCCCCTTCCTAGCATATCGTGGGGTAATGGTATGTGCCCAGAAAGAGGCTTCGGAGGGAAGCTCCGTGGACGCTTTCAGAGCAGCATCTCGCAGCTCAGCCACATGGAGAAGAGCGCGGGCACCAATGGACATCGGTAGCAGAGACAAAAACGGCATATCTATTTGACCAAAGGTTGAGTCTTACTCGGCATCTGAATAATCATGCATCCAGAAACTAATTATCCCCCATCCAATGCCGACTGCAAAGCCACCACTTAAGCACCGTCTTGGCATTCTAGGCTCAATCCTGACCAATTTCCTTTACGTACCGTGTAACTACACGGTAGGAATCACATGTTCTTCTACTCTAGATATTCTTATAGAGCATCAAGTAATATAGTAAGCAGTTTAGTAAGTGACTTACAGCCATGACAAATTCCTCTTCGATTAAACATGGAGAGTATCTACCCCCAGAGGAGCCACAGCTTTTATTATTACATATATACGCTTAGGGGAGATTTACTCGACCAGCCACCTGCAATGAATTTCTGCCATCAAGACATTAACACTACCCGTAATTTGGGCAGTGGCCACTTTGGCTGAGATCATGATAATTACCCCCCACCTCCCTTGTTATTCGTTGAATATATATAACCTCCATCCATCCCAAGAGGCACATATTGGCGAATCTAATTTTTTCTTATTGGTCGGAATAAGCTGGTCTTTGATTCTTTCAGGTAGCTCACTCGGAGTATGCATTGACGCTTTGAAACCCCCCCACCCCAACCGCCAAGAGTTGCGACGCATATCGCTTATTAACCGATGAGTTTGGTCAAACCACCTAGGGGGCCATTTCAACCTCACCCAAGTACTTCCATTCGTTGGACAGAAAGATTCAAGTATTGAGTAAACATTGTTCCCCAGCTCTTGCAAGAAAAAGGGCGCAAGGTCTCGACATCGACATCCAGTCGAAATGAGTGATGCACCTGGCCGCCTCCAGTACGTGCAAACACCAACCTATTCACCCAAGGTATTGTTCATATTCCGCATGCGTCAATCGCATTTCCTACCAGTAAGACGCCGATGGATGCACATGACTGGGCCTATCTTTGTTTATTTGCAGGCGATGGAGGGGTCGGAGTTGGGTCTTCGGCACTGGCGACCCGACCAAAACTGCCTTGCCGGGCTCTATCAGTGGCGAGAGGCGTCAATGATGCGTGAGGGAATCTGCCTAACGCCTCCCAGGGTCGCCATCTCGGGGGCCTTTGCATGTCAAGCGGTGGGCAACAAATGGGCAGCATGCCTATTTCGGGCGATGTGAAAATGTATGTTATCCGTAGGTAACTGTTTTACTGCACCTGGACGAGTGCCATGTAGCTGTTTAGCATCTGATTTCCTGCTCACCTCCTGGATGTTGCTTGTGCTCCTTGGCCTGCTTCCCTGATTCGGAATTTATTCGTTAATTCCCGAAAGGAGGAGGCATTGTGCTCGAATACCACGTTGCAGTGCGATAGTGGTGAATAGTGGTGCTCCTCCGGTAGTGGCCGGGGGTGGACCGGCATTTAGATCCGGGCCAAGAACACAAGCCGTGCCGCGCCGGGAGCCACCGGGGGGCCACTGATGCCATGCAGCCCTAAGGGGCTTGGGCAATGGAAGAAGGCAAAGATGGCAAAGGAATGCTTCGCTGCCAGATCAGAGTAAGAGGGATCAATAACCATCCGAAGCGCATCCTCCGGTGGCAATCTGCTCCTTCGCGTGAACACCTGATGCCTGGGACCTTGGCCAACTGTGCTCGTTCCAACCGGGACTCTCGGACAGGCGGTCACAGGCGGGATCCGTATTATTTGACAACCTCCGATGTTGAATTCAAGTGGCAACCGTCCAGGCGGCAAAATGCCACCTTCCAAAACCCCCTTGGGCCCTCCTAACTAACTGGGAATCTAGTGCGACCGAGCTCTTCCACAGGGAAAAGACCCCGATGCCCTGTTGAGGGCCGGTGGCCCGTTTTTTGCCCAGCCTCTGCCCAGTCTCTGCCCAGTCTTGCCAAGCCCCATGCAGGAACGCCACCCGATGCGTCGACGATCGGCGCGTCGGCAGCGATGGTGGCGTTTCATGGACCGCCGATCCACCACTCCACGCCCTTGTCACGGCGGTCGTCTCGGCGGCGGAGCTCTGCTCTCTGCGCTCTGCGCCTGGAATCATGAAGCCTGGGAGCCTGAGAGCCTCAGCTCTCCACTCGTTTCAACCCGTTTCAACCGCCCCAGGCCACTGTCTGCCCGGAGATTATTGTAGGGATCGGGCTGATCGCCGCGATCAAGGCCACGTCTTGGGCAAGAGGTTCGGTGATGGAGTGTCGTCGGTGGGACTCTGGAGGGTTATATAAGAGACACGCGATCGCATCGCTCGGGAAGGATGAGAGCACAGACAACCCTTCACATCCCATAGCCATAACCACAAACCCCCACTACACCACCCATCCATCACCATGAAGTACGCCATCGCTGCCGGTGTCGCCGGCCTGGCCTCTCTGGCCCAGGCCCAGGTCAGTGGCTTCGACATCTCCCACTACCAGGAGACGGTCGACTACCAGGGCGCCTACGACTCTGGTGCGCGCTTCGTCATGATCAAGGTACGTGGGCAGTCCCCGAGGAACAACTGCAACAACAACGACAACGACAGCAGCTGACATGGCACCATCCAGGCCACCGAGGGCACCTCGTACATCGACCCCTCCTTCAGCACCCACTACGAGGGCGCCTCCTCCGCCGGCCTCCTGCGCGGCGGCTACCACTTCGCGCAGCCCGCCGACTCGACCGGCGCCGAGCAGGCCGAGTACTTCATCGCCAACGGCGGCGGCTGGTCCGACGACGGCCTCACCCTTCCCGGCATGCTGGACATTGAGTACGCGCCCTCGGGCGACACCTGCTACGGCCTGTCCGCCGACGCCATGGTGTCGTGGGTCGACGACTTCCTCGAGACGTACAAGGCCGCCACGGGCATCTACCCGCTCATCTACACGGCCACCAACTGGTGGGACCCCTGCACGGGCAGCAGCACCGCCTTTGGCGACAAGAGCCCCCTCGTCGTCGCCCGCTACAGCGACGAAGTCGGCCAGCTGCCCGCCGGCTGGAGCGCCCACAGCTTCTGGCAGTTCAACAGCGAGTATGCCTTTGGTGGCGACTCGCAGACCTTTAACGGCGACGAGGACGGCCTCAAGAAGATTGCCAAGCCTTAAGGGGGTTCTGATGGTGCCTGGTATGATACTACCAAGTACCCTAGTGTCCAGTCTATGGTTATGGTCATGTATGATGAGGATATATCAGAAAGCGCAAAGTCTTAGCAAATACAATACCTTCTTGATGGAAAATGCGCCCTCTAAGAGAAAGACCCTGTGAGCTGTACTACAACTGTCCCCTCCAATTTCGGCGTCACTCAGCCCCTCCAAGATCGACAGCGACGGGGGAATCGACCAACATAGCTCTCCAGCCCCGGGTCTCCCACTTACCATGACAGGCAGGTTACGATGCATCGTGGTGCTGACAGATGGCCCAGGGTCTTTGCCAATCTTGCAGCAGACGGGCCTCTGCAAAAGTTCCGACTCTGGGGTTGTAGACACCAGGAACGTGGAGCCGGGCGGAGCACGCCGCACCCCTGGCAATCAAGGCCTCGTCGCCTGACTTGGTTCCATGCTGTCGGCATGATCAAGAATCATCTACGGATACCGAGTATAGAGCAAAGATAATATGCGGCGTATTCTCAGGACCCCCAGCGATCCAATTGTGGTGTATTGCTTCACTAGACATCCATGCATCGCGGATAATTTATATCAAGACTCTTGACTTGAACGTAGTGGTAATTGGTATCAATGATATTTCTACAATGCTCTAAAATGCAAACCCTTGCCGATATAATGCACATCCCATAATCATCTAGTTGCCCGCCGCAATGCTGTTCCTCATCGCCAACGTGCCATTCGTCATCAGCGACCGCGAGTCCTGCTGCTTCGCCACAGCCTCCTCCTCGCCATCCTCCTGGCCCTCGACGCCCCAGCCGCCTCCACCAGGCGTCAGCAGCACGATGCGGTCGCCCGCCCCGAACTGCGTCGTCTTCCTCGGCCCCAGCGACACCTCCCTCGCGGCGCCCGTGACCGCGTCCCGCCGCACCCACGTGTTGACGCCCCTCGCGCCGTCCGCGCCGCCCTCGAGCCCGTACGGCGCCGTCACGCGCCGGTCCGTCAGCACCGACACCTGCAGCGGCACGCGGAACTCCATGTCGCGCACGCAGCCGTCGCCGCCGCGGTACCGGCCCGCGCCGCCGCTGCCCCGCCGGATCGAGAACTCGTGCAGCAGCACCGGGTAGCGCTTCTCCAGGATCTCCGGGTCCGTGATGCGCGTGTTGGTCAGGTGCGTGTGCACGCCGCTGGCGCCGTGCCAGCCGGGCCCGGCCCCCGCGCCGCCCGCGATGGTCTCGTAGTAGCCGAAGCCCTTGGTGACCTCGCCGGTGACGGGGTCGGTGCCGCCGCAGCCGAACGTCAGGTTGTTCATGGTGCCCTGGGAGGCGGCCGCCGCGTTGAAGGCGCGGAAGATGAGGTCGGCCAGCTTCTGCGACGTCTCGGTGGTGCAGCCGACGGTGGCGGCCGTGGGCGAGGGCGACAGGATGGTGTTGTCGGGGCAGATGACGCGGATGGGCTTGAGGCAGCCCTGGTTGAGGGGGATGTCGGCCGAGATCATGGACCGGAGGCAGTACTAGATCATGTCAGTCTCTGGGTGCTATGGATATCAGATTGGAAGGCCTACCATGATGACGGAGAAGGAGCACGTCCGCGGCGCATTCAGGTTGCCCGAGTGCTCCGCGCCGGTGCCGGTAAAGTCGAAGACGGCCTCGCCCGAGTCCTTGTCGATGGTGACCTTGAGCTTGAACGGGATGCCGTCGTCGTTCATCTCGGTCGCCTCGAGGACGCCGCCCTCGTGCCTGACGGCAAACGTCTTGAGCAGGTCGCGCACCGACTGCGCCGCGTTCTCCTGGATGGCCTTCATGTAGAACTGCACGACGGGCCAGCTGAACTCGCCGATCAGCGACCGGATCAGCTGGATGCCCTTCTTGTTGGACGCCACGGCGGCCTTGAGGTCGGCAATGTTGTCGCTCCACGTGCGCGTGCCGCTGCACCCGGGGTACGACGCCGGCACCGTGTACAGGTGGTTGTACAGGCCCTCCTCGTCGAAGACGCCCTCCCTGATCATCTTGAACGACTCGATGGCCGCGCCCTCCTGCCACAGCTCGGTCGAGTTGGGCGGCATGGACCCGGGCGCGATGCCGCCGACGTCGGCGTGGTGGCCGCGGTTGGCGACGAAGAAGATGATCTCCCTGGGGTTCTCGTCGTCGTCGAAGACGGGCGTGATGGTGGTGATATCGGGGAGATGCGTGCCGCCCGCCTGCGGGTGGTTACTGATGATGACATCGCCGGGCTTCAGCTCGCCGGGCTTGTAGCGCTGCGCCTGGTACGCGATGGCAGTGCTCATGGAGCCCAGGTGGCTGGGGATGTGCGGCGCGTTGGCCACGAGCCCGCCGTCGGCCGAGAAGACGGCGCACGAGTAGTCAAGGCGCTCCTTGATGTTGACCGAGATGGATGTCTTCTCCATCGTGTGGCCCATCTGCTCGGCCACCGTCATGAAGCGGTGCCCAAACACGCTGAGCTGCACGGGGTCCACGGCCGCCGTGTCGACGCTCTGCTGCTCCGTCTTGCTGACCTCGAGCACCACGTGCTCCGGCAGGATCACCGCCTTGCTGGCCTGGTCCAGCACGATCGTCTGCGTCTTGTCGAGGATCATGGCCGGGCCCTGGATCTGCACGCCCGGCACCAGGCTGCGCAGCTGGTACACGCTCGTCTGCACCCAGCCGCACTTCTCGTAGAAGATGCTGCGCGTGAAGATGGGCGTGGGCGTGGGCGTCAGGCCGTCGGCCTGCTGGTGCTTCTTGAGCTCCTCGAAGGGGCTCGAGATGTCCAGCACGCGCGACTTGCCCACGCTGCGCACGCGGATGTCGTCGATCAGCATGTCGCGCGACTGCGAGAAGCCAAACTCCTGCGCGTGGCGCGCCGTGAAGGCGGCCCCGAACTCGGCCATGCCTCCCTCGGGCCTGGGGATCATGAGCGACGTGTCGCTGCCCTGGTACCGCATGTTGAGGAAGCACTCGTGCTCGATGGCGCCGCCGTCGAAGCCCTGCGCCTCGAGGCCCTGGACGCCGCGCGAGGACAGAGACTCCAGGCGCGACGTGAGCTCGGGGAGGGCCTGCTCGGAGAAGGTGAGCGCCACGGGCTCCTGGTTCTCGACGACGACGTCGGCGAGCGCCATGCCGTAGGCCGACAGGATGCTCGAGTAGCGGGGGATGATGGCTCGCTTGATGCCCAGGTCACGGGCGATGAAGACGGCGTGCTGGCCGCCGGCACCGCCGAAGCAGCCCAGGTTGTGGCTGGCAGCGCCGTATCCGCGGCCCTCGCTCAGGGTGCGGATGGGGCGAGTCATGGTGGCGTTGGCGATGGACAGGAAGCCCAGAGCCAGCGTCTCGGGGGTGAAGTCCTCAGCGCCGGCCTCCTTGTCCTTGTTGACCGTCTCGGTCAGGGCGGCAAACTTGGCCTTGACGACGTCGAGGTCCAGCTTGCGGGGGAAGAAGTCGGGGATGATGCGGCCCAGGAGGAAGTTGGCGTCGGTGACGGTCAGGGGGCCTCCCTTGCCGTAGCAGGCCGGGCCAGGGTTGGCTCCCGCGCTGCTGGGGCCGACCTTGAGGAGGCCGTTCTCCCACGACAGGATCGAGCCTCCGCCAGCGGCGACCGTGTTGATGTCCAGCTGGGGGGTCTGGATGGTGACCTCTGCGAGGGTGTTCTCGAAGATGTGCTCCAGGGCGCCGGAGTACCGGGCCACGTCGGTGCTTGTTCCACCCTGTGAAAGTTAGCCACGCGAGCTCCTGTTCGGGTAAAACGGCATACATACCATGTCGAATCCGAGAACAGGCGTCCCGTCGTCGGGGTGGTAGCATGTCCTCGAAAGACCAACAACACCACCAGCCGGGCCACTCAGGACACCCCTCAGGCCGGTGAACTTTGTCCAGCTGGTCAGGCCACCGTCGCTCTGGCAGATGAGCAGCTTGTTGGCGCTCTCGTCCTCGAGATGGCCCTTGAAGCCCTTGCGGAAGCTCTCGAGATAGGCATAGGTCATGGGGGTGAGGTACGCGTCGGCGACGGCCGACTGGCTGCGCGGCACAAACTTGGCCATGGACTGCAGGACCGACGACGCCGAGACCTTGAAGCCCATCTCCTCGGCCACCTTGGTGACCTGGATCTCGTGGTCCGGGAATGTGTACGAGTGCATGAAGCCGATGGCGACGTTCTGGAAGCCCTGGTCCTTGAGGCGCTGCAGATCGGCCCGCACGGCCTCGAGGTCGGGCGTCTTGATGATCCTCACGACCTCGCCCGTCTGGCCCGTCACCAGGGCGGGGTCCGACGACACGTCGATCGTCTTGGGCTCCGGGTCCTCGCTGAAGCCCTCGATTGTGACGCGCTCGTCGACCTCGACGACCGTCTCGTACAGCTGCTCCAGGCGGCGCACGGAGAGGTCGAAGAGGTCTGGGCGGGTCTGGTTGCCGATGACCAGGGTGTCGCGGAAGCCCTTTGTGGTGAGGAAGGCCACGCGGTCGCCCTTCCTCTCCAGGAGGGCGTTTGTGGCCACGGTGGTGCCCATGCGGATGGACTCTATGGGCTCGAGGTCCAGCAGCGAGCCCCTGGGTATCGTCTTGCCCAGGGCGGTCTCGAGGATCTGGCGGATGCACTCGGTGGGCGCATCGTCGTACTCTTCGGGGCACACCGACAGCGTCTTGAAGACAATGTGCTCCTTCTGGCCCGGGACCTCAGCCCAGGCGTCGGTGAATGTGCCACCGCGGTCGATGGCGATGCGGATTCCTTGGGGCGCCATGGTGAGAGATGTGCGCCGCGAATATTACACGGGAGATGAAGGAGAGTGAGAGTGATGCAAGAAACTGGAAAGACAGACAGGAGGAAGAGGCGTACGGAGGAGGATGTAGTTGATTATGAGGGGGGTTTTGATGAGAAGTTAAACTGATGAGTGAAGCACTCGCCTGCCCGTTGATGCTGTATTATACCGGCTTGTCGCGATGGCCCGGAGAACGCATCATCGGGCCAGGAATATCCAACACACGCTAACATGCTCCGAACTTCCCAGGCAATTGCGAGCACCAGCCTAACATCAGCCAAACACCAGCGTTTGCTATACAATCCCCGGTGTCGCTGGCCTTACCGGTCAGAAGCCGTGCGGCATTTTCAGCACAAGCCGGTCCGGAGCCGGTCGGCTTCTCGCAGCCTGCCGACCAGAGCCGCCAAGAGGCTACTCAACTGTTGTCAGACGCTTGTTGTCGGCATATTTCAAAGAGATTACAAGAGAACTGCTCTAAATTAGTCTATGTGTATTTGAGTCATGGCTCTGGGGATGTATAACTAATGATTACACGAGAGCTGACATCAAGATTGACCAGACTCCGGTCCCAGGCCGTCGAGCACACTGTGGGCTAGCACTCCGTATTCGCCGTAACAATCAGCCTCGTACGACACGACCTGACCCCTGATAAAGGCCGTCATCGTCCAGGCGTAAAAGAGGTTAGGTAAACAATCAACTTCTCGCCTCATTGTTTCATCTACTAGGTATGAAGCAAGGGTGTCAGCGCCTAGCCTAGCGGTAACGGCCTACCTACCCTGTAGCAGTCAAGCCACAGCAATTGGGATAGTGCGTGCACCATGTTACTCCGTAGATGCCGCGCAGCACGATTCTCATGAGATGCAAAGCCGCAGGTCTCGAGCCTATCTCCATTTACACGGACGCCCGTTATCTCGAGCCCGGAAGCCGGCAAGGCTGGTTGAGATCGAGGCCCATATCTCCCTATCTAGCCTATGAAACGGCGGCGCGCGCCCGTAGTATGCTCCAGACCCCCAGAGTCCGTTAAACGGAGGGTCAAGCCATTTCCCCACACTGTCGCTTCTTCCCCATGTCATGCAATCCGACGTTTGGGTACGGTTGACATCAACTCCATCCGCATCATCGCAATGAGTGCTACGGGCGTCGCGCATAGACGACCCAGGAGACTGTTTGCAGCGTGGGTTGCCTCTCACCCCATATCCCCTCCCCCCGTAATGCAGCTGTAGAACCGTCGATTGACATTGACACCGCGTCCCCCCCTAGTTGCCATCGGTGCCACTCGCAGAAGATCAAGTGCTCGGGTGACCACCCGTGCCGCTCATGCGTCGCAAGCGACAGGGCTGGCGAGTGCCAGTTCCCTGCCAAGGAGCGCAAGATCACCATCCCTGAGAGCTACCTGCGCAAGCTCGAGGCCGACAGCAGGCGCCTGCAGACCGTCGCCCAGCAGAACCCGACCCCCAACTCGGAGGGCCACAACGACAGCCCTGGAGACGACCATGACGCCCCCGCCCTGTCCTCGGACGAGAGCAGCATGCTCAACCCGCTGTTCGACGGCGGCCAGCCCGACGACCGCGTCAACGAGCCCGCCTCGGAGCCCGGCTTCATAGGCGAGGCCTCGTGCGCCGCCTTCAGCAACCGCCTTCTGCAGTGCCTCGACGACAACTACGCGCCCTGCACCGCCGGCTTCTCCAACTACTACCGCGTCAGCACCGGCCATCGCATCACCGCCGACGATGGCTACCACTTCCCCGAGCGCATGCACGCCAAGCTGCTCCTCAATGTCGCCCGCCGCTTCATCGGCAACTACCATCCGCTGTTTCTCGAGGTCACCTTCATGAGGGAGCTGGACGCCGTGTATCGGAGGGAGATGACCCCGTCCACGCTCTGGCTGTGCAAGTTCTACTCTCTCATGTCCCTGGGGGAGATCTACACCAACCGCAGGGGCGTGGGGGACAACAACAGAGTCCCTGGGACGGAGTATTACGTTCGCGCCGTCAACATGGTCCAGGAGGCGCACGAGGAGCCGTCACTGATGCAGGTTGAAGTCCTCACTTTGCTTGTAGGTTGTCCATCACCCTTCAACTGCATAAAACTGACCATATCCTAGGCATGGGCTTCTAATATCCTAGGCCGCGTCCGCACCGCTCACTGCTACAGCGGCACCGCCATGAGGCTGGCCCTCAGCATGGGCATGCACCGGGCGGCCTCCAGCCGCTCCCACCTCTCGCCGGTCGAGCGCGAGAACCGGCGCCGGGCGTGGTGGGTGCTGTACTTCTTCGAGCGCTTCTCCACCTCCAAGCTGGGGCAGCCCATCACGGTCCGCGACGAGGACATTGATACCGAGATGCCCAGCATGGACGGCCTGACCGAGGAGGAGATGGCCGAGTTTCTGGACCCGATGCCGCTCATCACCAACGTCAAGCTTGCCCGGATCATCGGGAATATCTGTATGTCATGCGCCATACCTTCTCTCTAGATAATCGTCAACTGATTCCCCCCAGTGACCGACATATATGGCATACCCAAGAGCACCAAGGGGCTCTGCATTCACCGTGTCCACGGTATCTTGAAGCAGCTCCGCGCATGGCACGCCGAACTGCCCCCTGGCATGCGCATCAAGGAGCGCGGCAGCCCGCGCCCCGTAGCCAGCCTGCACCTCGCCTACAACCAGTGCATCATCCAGACGACGCGGCCCGTGCTGCTGCACCTGTTCAAGACGCAGTTCCAGCTGGGCTCCAAGGCGCAGCAGGAGCCGCGCAAGCAGACCTTCTCGTCCATGACGCTGGCCCTGGCCGAGAGCTGCGTCAACGCGGCGCAGGCGTCGAGCCGCATCGTCGAGGGCCTGTTCCTGGACGGCTCCATCGCCACCTTTGGCTACTGGGACGCGCACCACATCTTCTCGGGGGCGCTGATCCTCATCATGTCGGCCGTCATGAAGCCCGCGACGGCCACGTCCGAGGCGCTCGAGACGCTGCTGAGCATCCTGCGGTCGATGAAGCACGACGGCAACATCCCCGCCGTCGACTACTGCGAGAGGCTGTCGCATATCCAGTCGCGCGTGTCGACCCTGCGGTCGCAGGGACACATGGTCGAGCAGGCGTCGCTGTTTGAGAATGCGCCCGACCGGCAGCAGCCCACTCCCAGCAGCGGCGGTACAGCAGCAGCAACAGCAGCAGCAGGAGGAGGAGGAGAGTCGTCCAGCAGCAGGCAGGGACAGCAGCAGCAGTTGCCCATGGCTCTAGGTGGCGAGCTGCACGGTGGCGGCGGGGCGAACATAAATTACGGTAGCGTCGACATTCTGGGGAATTCCCTGATTGGGAGCTTCCTCGACGAGGCGCGGGTCCCATGGCCGGATGCCGTGTTTGCCGAGGATGGGAGCTGGAAGGAGTTTGCTACTGAGATTGAGGAGCAGTTTCTGTTCCATATGTGACGAGCGGGCGCATGTTGATGATTTTACGACATTGAATTGAACCATATAGGGATGGTGTATGATACCTGTAATAGAATATGACTGAGGATTAAATGAAACAGTCTGACGGTTTGACGGACGGTACATACTCGTAAAGCGTCCCCTGATTTTTCCTCGGCAGTAACCTAGACATAAAGAATGAGGAAGGTACAAGCTGGGATACATGATGGATTACCATTTGAGCATAGGCTAAGCGTCTACAATAAAGGCAAGAGGATATGGGAGTTCACGGACGGTGCGACTATTATTTCATCCCACTTCACATTTTTAGGAAAGAAGCACTCTATGCCTACTCGATTGGAAAAACCTGCTAATAAAGAAGGCAATGAGCATAAGCCACCTCTTGAACAGCGAAGGAAAGAGCTCCCTTTCATCCGACTGCTCCTAGATGCTCACGTTCCGGATGGCATAGGGTAGCTCTCACCAGTGCTCAACTGGGCATCGCGCCCTCCAATTAACAAGTCCGAAAGGGGAAACCCGGATAAGCTTTTTGGAGTAGTATTGGGACATGGGACGAACTGACCAAGAGCTAAGAGCAATGAGCAATGAGCATTGAATCCGAAATTCCGAATGATTTCCCCAGTCCCCACGAGTCCTGAGACTCCTGACGGCGTGGCACTACCCATAATCTCCATTGTCGGCAAAACGAGACCTGCCGACCGCTGTCTGCGTCCCTCAAGCCACTAAACGCTAGAGTTCCCACTCTTCAAGGCACCATGTGGTAGAACGGCCACCTGCGACTCATGGCTTCCCCACCCCAGGCAGCAAGTTGCCGAGAGCGCGATCCGACTGCGTGGGTGACTCTGCGCTACGGTCCCTGGACTCCCTGCTAGCCCTGGCAACAATGACATGGCCGGTGGTCGGCGCCGTATTACACACGCGATTCCTATCAGGTCCCCCAGGCGCACATGGTGCCCCGGACCCCTTCATCGGCGCTGCTCCACCCGGGGAAGATAGCAGAGATTGGGATGATACATGCCCATCGTTGCTTAAAAGTTGAAGCCCCCTCGGCTCTGGCACGCTGAGTCCTGACCCCCCCCCTTCGGTCAGTATTCCTCACCGTCACCCGTGGGAATCTCCAACTTCGCAATGGATGCAAGCAGCCCTCCCCAGCTCAAGGCTGTCGACACTGACGCTGCCTCTGCCCCGCCCCCCGCAAAGGATGAGGAGAAGCAGCACACCCCCACAGGCTCCGAGAATGACATCTACATCGACGAGGCCGCCGAGAAGAGGCTGCTGCGCAAGCTCGACCTCTGGATCGTGCCCCCCGTCATGCTCCTGTACCTGCTGAGCTTCCTCGACCGCGTCAACATTGGCAATGCCCGTCTCTACGGCATGGAGGAGGACCTGGGCCTCGAGGGCGACCAGTACCAGATTGCCGTCTCGGTGCTCTTCGTCACCTACATCCTGTCCGAGCTACCCTCCAACCTCGTCATCAAGCGCTTCACGCCCTCGCGCTGGATCTCCTTCATCACCACCGCCTGGGGCCTCGTGGCCACCCTCACGGGTATTGTGCAAGGCTACAAGTCCCTGATTGCCTGCCGTGTCATCCTCGGTGCCCTCGAGGGAGGCCTGTTCCCCGGCTTGACCATCTACCTGACCATGTTCTACACCAAGCGCGAGCTTGCCCTGAGGATTGGCTACCTGTTTGTGTCTGCCGCCGTCGCCGGATCCGTGGGTGGCCTGCTCGCCTACGGCATTGGTTTCATGGACGGCGTGGCTGACCTCCGTGGATGGCGCTGGATCATCATCCTCGAGGGTCTGCCGACCTTCATCCTCGGAATCTCCATCTGGTGGTGGCTCGCCGACACCCCGGAGTCAGCGCACTACCTGAGCCCCGAGGAGCGCGAGCTGATCAGCCAGCGCATGCGCCGGCAGATCGGCCACACCAAGTCCTCGGACCTGATGCACAAGGAGGACGTCTACGCCGGCCTCAAGGACTGGAAGATCTGGCTCTTCTGCGTCGGGCAGTTTGGCGGCGACACCATTCTGTACGGATACTCGACCTTCCTGCCCACCATCATCAAGGGCCTGGGCAACTGGTCCACCGCGCAGGTCCAGGCGCTGACCATCCCCTGCTACGCCCTGGGCGCCATCAGCTACCTCGTCGTCGCGTACCTGTCGGACCGCACGCAGAAGCGCGCCATCTTCCCCGTCATCTTTGGTGTCGTGTGCGCCGTCGGCTACGCCATCCTCGTGAGCCCGGCGCCGGGCTCCGTGAAGTACTTCGGCTGCTTCCTCGCCGCCATGGGCCTGTACGTGGTCGTCGGCATCCCGCTGGCCTGGCTGCCGAGCAACAACCCCCGCTACGGCAAGCGAACTGTGGCCAACGGCCTGCAGCTCACCATTGGCAACTCTGCTGGCATCCCGGCTCCCTTCGTAAGCGAACCCTCCCCACCACCACTGCGACTTTCTCTTGCTAACCCGCTTGGCAGCTTTACAAGACAAAGGACGGCCCTCGCTTTGTGAGCGGGCATGCCGTCTCCATGGCCCTCATTGCCATGTCGTCGGTCATCTATCTCCTCTTCTGGATGTACTTCCGCCGCCAGAACCAGCGGAAGGCCGAGGGCAAGGACGACCATAAGGTCCAGGGCATGACGGAGGAGGAGATTGAGGAGCTCGGAGAGCACAACCCTCGATTCCGGTACCACTATTAGGGGGGAGGTCAAGGACGATGGACTGATATAGGATTATGTGTATAGAACGATGTAATTTGATTTAACTGGCAGCGCGATGCTCGGGCTATGCTTTGTGCTTGCAATGGATTTTGGGAATTAGCTTGCTCAACTCGAGGAGTAGGCAGGGCCTAGCTGTCTTTATGGTCGAGGATTAGGTGTAGGGTATCATGTGTATTTGAATGTTGAAAGAGGCAATTCTCTTGAGAGCGCCGTGCATGTCTCTGCTTTGTCGCGTGACGTCAGATGGGAAATTGCGATTTGTCACCAAATCCTTCGCAATGTCTACAAACATCCTAGCCCTGAGCCCCGGCAACCTGGTTATCTGTCTCCACTGCCAAGATGATCTTTTGAGAATTCATAAGGAGCAAGGGTCGCTACATGGCCCTGGGCATCTTTTGTGTTTACAATCAAGTCGTTTTCCCCTCACGGAGTAAAAGTTTTGAAAGTACTCCTATCAATATACGGAACTGGATTTGTCGTATGTGTTGGTGGTGAGGAAGCGAAATCAAGTGCCGTGAGTAAACAATCGATAGGTATCTCCCCAACAGTTCTATCAGGACACATAACACGCGCAAAGCAAAATTAGGTGGCGCCTTGCGAAACGACTGGCGTATATAAGCCTCGCTTCCTAGTTGAAAAAAAAACGAAAGTCACGGTGTAGCCTGGTTCTGGCGCATCTCATCTTCAGACACCACCCACCACACGCACACACGCATCGCCATCAGTTGTTCGACCATCGTGTCATTCGCACACATCAATCGCCTCACGATGAGTCCCTCCATTATGCGCTGCGTCCTGCGCGGTGCCGGCCTTCTGGCAGCCCTGGCGTCCCTGTCCGTCGCTACGCCTTCACCCACCCACGGCAAACCACCCCAGGCTCTCTCACACTGGCCTCCCGCGGCTGCAAAGGCCCTGACTAAAATGGTCAGGACTCATGCCAACACTGGTGCATTTGCCGTCTTTGACATGGACAACACCGCCTACAAGAACGACCTGGAGGAGTCCCTGCTGCCCTTCCTCGAGGCCCGCGGCGTCATCACGCGCGAGACCCTCCACCCTTCCCTCCAACTGATCCCCTTCAAGGACACGGACGACTACCAGGAGACCCTCTTCAGCTACTACTACCGCCTGTGCGACATTGACGACCTCATCTGCTACCCGTGGGTCGCCCAGGTCTTCAGCCGCCTCACCCTGCGCGAGCTCAAGGGCCACGTCGACGACCTCATGGCCTACAACGGCACCATCTCCAGCACCTACTACGACGGAGACGACATCGTCCCCATCGTCGTCTCCAAGCCCCAGCCCTTCCGCGCCCAGCAGCAGCTCTTCAGCTACCTCCAGGACCACGGCATCGCCGTCTACATCATGAGCGCCGCGGCCGAGGAGCTGGTGCGCATGGTGGCCTCGGACCCGCAGTACGGCTACAACGTGCCCCCCGAGAACGTCATGGGCGTGTCGATGCTCCTGCACAACGCCTCGTCGCCCTCGTCGCCCACCACGGCGCGCAAGCAGATCGCCGAGGGCGCGTACACCCCGCAGGCCAACATGGACCTGCAGCTGACGCCGTACCTGTGGACGCCCGCGACGTGGATGGCGGGCAAGTCGGCGGCGATCCGCACGTACATCGACCAGTGGCGCAAGCCGGTGCTCGTGGGCGGCGACACGCCCGACAGCGACGGGTACATGTTCTTCCAGGACGCCGACGTGGAGAACGGCGGCCTGAGGCTGTTTGTGAACCGCAAGCCGAGCTCCATGGAGGAGCTGCAGGGGATGATCAGGGACAATGTCCGCGGGCAGAAGGAGGCGGGGCTGAGGCCGACGGCGCACAAGAACTGGGTCTATGTCAAGCCGGAGGAGATTCTGTAATTCTTTTATGACGAGTCCTGGGATATTTTAGACCTTGTAAGATGCTACAAGGCTGAAGTTTTAGAAGGACAAGAAGGAGGTTAGAGCTGACAAGATCTACTCACGAGTGGGACTGAAGAGATAAAAAATATATACGTTCCATTAATGGATATATACAGCTAAGGAACTCGTCCCATTTCAAGCCCCCATAATGGCATTCACGGATTGATGACATATTTGGCCACATTGCCCTCCACACGGGGGTAGAACTCAAAGGTAAAAGTCGAAGCCTGTCCCAGGCTGACAACAATGTCAATGATGGAGGAGCGGACGATGACGTTCTCGGTATCAAAGGCCCACTGCCCGTCCCATGTCTACACATTTGTCAGTCACTCGCCGCCATGGAGGATAAAATGAGGGCTACTTACTGCACGAGCCTGCTGGAGGGGGCCGAGGTACTGGGTCCAGTCGTCGACGAGGTAGGTTCCGTTGTTGGTGATCATCTTGACGGCGGCCACCACATCGAGGCCCTTGTACTCGATGGGGATGGTCAGATCAGACCCAGCCGTGGCAGATCCGCTGGTAGAGCCCAGCACGGGGACGTCCCACTGCACGAGCTGGATGGTCGCGCTCGCGCCGGCCGAGAAGGTCAGCGTGAAAGTCTCGTAGACGCCGGCGGCCGAGTCGGCAGAGATGTACGAGCCGATCAAGTCCGCGGAGAAGGTGACAGCCGAGTCGCTGACGGTGTAGTCGGTGCCCTGGGCGAGCTCCGTGCCGTCCGAGGCGGTGATGGCGGTGAGGGTGTTCCCGTTGAAGATGTACGGCAGCTCCTGGGCCTCGATGGCGTCGCCCACCTTGTTGAAGATGTATGCAGACGAGGACTGCTCCGTGGCCGCGGCGTCGACGGTGCTTCCCGGCAGCGAGTTGACCACGCCGGCAGCGGCATTCTTCATGATGTCGATGACGGTCTGGTCCCTGAAGACGCCCGTCTCGCGGTCCAGGTGATCCAGGCCATTGTCCCACACACAGACCGTGGCGCCAACCTCGCTCGCCGCGCGCACAAAGTAGTCGAACCACTTCCAGCGGGCCGCGGGCTCCGTGTTGAGGGGCGAGGCGTCGAACTCGCCCACGTAGATGGGCACGTCGGTGAAGTTGCCCCGGACGACGCCCAGGTCGGTGTCCATGGCGGCCTTGTCGGCGTCGGACCCCCAGATGGTCTTGCCCCAGGCTGAGAAGGTGAAGTCGTAGGGGCTGTAGTAGTGGATCTGCAGCGCCCAGGGGTTGGCGACCTCGGCAGGCGGCTCGAACCACTGCGACGTCTTGGTGGCGTCGTTGCCGCCGCCCGCGAGGGTCACGACGCGGCGCGTGTTGAAGCCGCCCGTCTGGGCGAGGGCGTCGACGAAGATGGTGTTGAACTGGTTGACGTTGGCACCGTCCTCGGCCGTGTTGGCGGGGGGCTCGTTGATGCTCTCGAAGGCGACGCTCGAGGGCTTGCAGGCCAGCTTCTCGCCAATCTGCAGCCACAGGGCGCGGAACTTGGCCTGGATGGCCGTCACGTCGGCGTCGGCGAGGCTGACGTCGGCCCACTCCCACGAGTCGTGGTGGACGTTGGTGACGACCAGGAGGTCGCGCTCGACGGCGAAGTCGATGACATCGGACACGCGCTGGAGCCACTCAGGGTCGACCTCGTAGTCGGGGCTTTCGCTGAGGAAGTGGTGCGTGTAGGTGACGGGGATGCGCACGCTCTTGAAGCCGGCCTCCTTGATGAGGTCAAAGGTGGCCGCCTCGACGGGAGGGTTGTTCCATGACCCCTCGTCGGGAGTAGCATCGAGGGTATTTCCCAGATTCCAGGCCGGATTGGCAGCCGCGATGAACTCGGCAGCTGTGAGGTCCGCGAATGTGCCGTTGCACTGGGCGCGGGCATGGTGGGCGAGGGCGAAGAGCCCTGCGAGACCAGCTTGAAACTTCATTGTCGGTGGAATTGATGCCAACGAGGTCGATCGGGATGAGGGCTCGTACGTTTGAGGCCATGGCTCAGTCTATTTGTATCATTGCCTGCCGCCAATTCGGATGCCGCTCCGAAACGGACCCTGGGGACAATGTCGTGATGCTCCGTGATAGTGGCGCATTGAGGCATACCGAGTATGATTCCTCATTCAGTACCTGCCGTTCCGGCATCGCGGCCAGGGTCCTCCGGCACCAATGTGTTATTTCCAGTGTGTAGGAAGTGAAAGGAGTTCTGGATCGTGCGTCAGGTTGATTCTGGCCATGTGGTCCTCCTCCGTGTTTCCCGATCGGGCCATGGGGGAGGTAGTTGGAGTTTCGCGACCGGAGAAACAAGAAAGAGCCAAACAGAGTGAGGGGTTAATGGAGTTTGTGCTTGGCAGGCTCCCTTACGACTAGTACCCTACAAAATCCTCTTGGGTTTCAACGAATTCAACCGGAACGTGGTCGGCTTCTGATGCTTAGGCTGAATGGCGTCTTATATACCCAGGGCTCCAGTGCCCAGAATGCAGCCCGAGATCTATGTTTCGCCGTGTCGGGTTTATATAATTGCACGTGGTGATGTCAAGGGACATCACTCATACAGTCTCTGACAAAGGTAGATATGGAATACGAGTAAACACTGAGTGCCCATCTTCTCCGCGTCGACCCCTCCCGATCGGCCCACTTGCCGAGGGTGAGATCGACAGGCATGCGCATATGAATGTGTGGTAGTGGATTATGAGCAATGAATCTGGCCGTTGTCACTCTGGTTGTAATACAAATCGCAAGTTCGTAAATCATCGCCGTACCGTATCCCACGATGAGCCGTGACATAGCCTCCCCATCGGTGCTTGTGGCCAAGTCCTCGGACGGCATCACCACCATCACCATCAACCGACCCCAGGTCCGCAACTGCGTCAATCGCTCCACGTCCATTCTCCTCGCGGATGCTTTCCGGGAATTTGACAAGGATGAGTCCCAGAAGGTCTGCGTCCTGACCGGTGCAGGCGGAAACTTCTGCTCCGGGTACGATCTCAGCGAAGTTGCCCGCGCGTCGTCCGACCAGCCACCTCCGGCACAGCCGGTTGACACGGTAAACGGTGCCAATGGTCCCATGGGCCCTTCTCGAATGTCCCTCTCCAAACCTGTCATTGCGGCTGTCTCGGGGTACGCCGTTGCTGGCGGGCTCGAGCTGGCCCTCCTGGCAGACATGCGGGTGGCCGACAAGTCTGCCATTTTCGGCGTTTTCTGTCGCCGTTTTGGTGTGCCACTGATTGACGGCGGCACAGTCCGTCTATCCAAAGTCATTGGGCACGGGAGAGCCATGGACATGGTTCTTACGGGCCGACCCGTAGATGCGGACGAGGCCCTGTCCTTTGGCCTGGCGAATCGAGTTGTCGAGAAGTGCGACGCGCTGAGCACCGCGCAACAACTGGCTCGCGATATTGCAAGGTTTCCTCAGAAATGCATGAGGGCGGATTTGTCGTCTATGCACTACGCTGCCTACGAAGCTCCTAGTCTGGAAGATGCCTTGAGATACGAGTTCGATGGAGGCTCGCGGGTAATTGGAGAAGAGAGTGTCGGTGGCGCGACTAAATTCACCAAGGGGGTAGGCCGTTCAGGTTCATTCCATGCTAAGTTCTAGGGGTCAGAGGAGTTCAGTGAAATTCGCCTGTATGGTGCTTTGAAGTATGCCGGGGAGAAATTATATCCTACACCAAGGTCTCGATTCCAGTTCCTATTGATGGATGGCTGGCTCAACCCATTGTATGTTGTATATTAAACTGACATACTATTCGCATTGGATTCTACGAAATGGAGACTCATGCCAGTGTAAAGATTGGCTGGTGAAGAGCGTTTTACGTGGGTGAACATAGACAGCTTGGTCTGGTCGGTCCACTTGTTGGTGCCAGCGCGGCCCAACACGTCGGCAGTCCAACGCTGGATTGGAGCAGTACATATATCCGTGAATGAAGCAGAGGGGAAAAAAAAGACGAGTCTGAGTATATATTTAAGCAGAGATACAGCTGTTTGGTCAATTGCACGTGCTTGGAATACTGCCCAAAAAAAGAGGGAAGGGAACCTCCCAAAAAAAGAACTGATGAGACTGGGACTCGAACCCAGGAGGATTGCTCCACCAGGAAATGAATTAAGGTAACCTTAACCTGACGCCATAACCAACTCGGCCATCTCACCGAACTTGTATGATGACAAACGGAGTGAATGCAGCCGTTAAGCCCTCCACCACCAGGGCAGCCATTGCGGCCCAAGTGAATCTAGTGCATATCAGGGCGAGTATCACCAAAGAGGTATTCCCATCTGTCGTAGTACACATTCAGGGGAATATCAGGCAATATCAATGCATACCGCTCATTCAAGATAATTGGACGTAACTCAATCTTTTGATCAATATTGCATATCCTATGTCCGTAGAGTCAATTGCCTGCCGGCTTCAATGTGTATATGATATTACCAAAAGCTCAGTAGGCCGGCCTGTGAGCCCACAACTGTACATGAAGCTCCTCTACAAGACTTTGATTTCCCTCCATCATTAGTTTTAGATCATACAAGAGGAACTTTGAAGATTGTCAACCACGTTCAAGTCCTTCTTCACTGGCCCCAACTTGTTGATGTCTCCACGGTCCATATTCCGTCTCGCGCTGGCGGCACTGGCAATGCCCAGCCGTTCGATGCCGATGCCAGTCAAGAACCCTAGAACATCGAAAACGGCATTTTCGGGGTCGTCGACAATTTGATATATCAGTAGGCCTGCATCGGCAGCTGTGCCCGCTAGACGGAGCATCGATCGCAGGACCGTCAGTCCGGCCGCCCCTGCTGCCTGACCGAGACCAGGGATGAAGAAGAGCATTCCCGTGATGAAGTTGACAATCATCGCCTCGCGCTCTGACTTATCAATCTCCTCGGCTGAATCAGCAACTTCATCCATACTATTGACGGCAGCTTTTAGTGAGAAAGCAGGAAGAGACGCGGCGTCAAGGAGGTCGGACCACTGTAGAAGGTTATCGTATTCCATATTGTCCTTAATTATCTGGAGACGCTCCAGGAGGTCCTTGGTATCATCGTATGAATCGGTGATGATATCCTTGGGGTTGGTGACCTTGATCTCCCCGCGGATGGGGTAATTGTAGAACCATTTATGTATCTTGTCCATGCATTCTTCGATTTCGTGACCGGCGTATTGGCACCCGTTAACAGTTTGAACGTGCCTCTTCCCGAATTTGACCCATGACTTGTCGATGCCGTACTCGTCAGCGATGGCATCCCAGAAGGCCTCTTCATCTTTCAACGTGTATGTGGCATTGGGGATTTTCTCATGCGGTCCTGGATGGTAGTCGTAGACACCCCCCTTGAGAATAGTTGGGCACTCAATTTCGTACGTCTCGCTTCCGTCTTTGCACTTGTCGTGGTCCTTTTCGCAGCCTTCCCAGCAAGTGGCGTAAGGGCAGTCATCACAGCAGGTGACTGCTTTGTTCTCCTCGCATTTGAAGTAGTCATCGACTTTACCGCTGCCCATGAAGGCGTCTAACTGGAGGGGCACCAAGTCCGTAACGTACCTCGAATACGTCTTGAACTTCTTGTCATAGCCGTCATCAATTAGCTCATCGTATTTCTTCAAGGCTTCTTGCATCATGGCAACTTCGGCATCGACAATGTACTTCTCCACACAGTGAGAAGGTACTCCAAATGTTTTGATCTGAATTTGGAGCTTCGCGAGATCGCTGTATGTGGCTCCGCAATCCGAATAGTAGTCGGTGTCGATATCGGGCTCGAGATCATCATCGCCTTCATCATCGTCTCCATCATCGCCGCCACCATCGCCATCTGCACCACCGTCATCGCCGCCTCCTGGGTCCTTGGGAGGTTTCCAGTCGCACGTGTTGATATGTGCCTGGATCTTGCCACTCTCGTGGATAACAAGGTAATCGGCTTTGCCGTCCCCGTTGATATCGGCGTAGGAGATTATGCCTTGTGGCTCATGGAGGCCGCTGGCATCGAAGACAGTACCCATATCGACCCAGTTTCTCGGCTTGCCTGCATCCGGGATGTTGCCCGTGTTATTGTATCCTTTGGATGAACCACCATCGTACTGGACAAGATAGTCGACCTTGCCATTTCCTGTAATGTCGGCAAATCGGATCTTGCTTCCCGGCTCGCTAACCCCAGTTGCAACAGTGGTGCGGTGGCCCCAAATACGGCCTCTATTCTTGGGAGGAATATTCTTCTGGTTTAGCCAGCAGTCAGCTGCGCCGCCGTCAAAGAGGACTATATAGTCGGCGTAACCATCTCCGTTAAGGTCGGCAAACCTAACCTTGCGACCAGGCTCACCAACACCTTCGGAAATAACAATTCCCTCCTGCCAGATGCGACTCTTGCCGTTATCTGGGATATTGCCGTTGTTGAGGTACGCTTTGGCAGCTCCACCGTCGTAGATGACGAGAAAATCGTCAAGAGAATCACCGTTGACGTCTGCAAACTGGATGGTGGCTCCGGAAAGATCTTCATCTAGGCCTGGGGCAATCTCGCCAACGTCGTCCCAGTTGCCATGTCCTTCGTTCAGCCATGCGCGGGCTAGACCCTTATGGTCAACTGAGATAATATCGTCTTTACCGTCCCCATTAAGGTCTGCAAACCGCACACTAAGGCCTTTGGCTCCTACAAGACCCTGGTTCTTCCACATACGGATGCTTCCGTCGTTAGCAAGAGCTAGGAAGTCGGCCATACCATCTCCATCCATATCAGCAAAACGAACCATATCACCCGTAATGCCCTCGATGCCGGGGGCAATGGTTCCAAGGTCATTCCAGTTTCGACGTCCACGGGCACTGTTGAGATTTCCCGTGTTTTGCCAGGCTCTAATGTCGCCGCCATCGTAGACGACGAGGTAGTCTGAGAAAATCAGTTATCCATATTTTTCTAGTCTTTCCTTGTGCTTGGACTCACCTCCTTTGCCATCGCCGTCCAAATCGCGGATCCGGGCCCGGTCATTAGGAACACCGGCTGGGCCTGGTGCGATGGAAACTTCCTTCTCCCAATTTCGCTTGTCGGTGTCTTTGCCGTTATTGTGGGTGTTGCGAGCCCAGACGAGGCTACCGTCATCGTGAACGATAACGTAGTCGGCATAGCCGTCGCCGTCCATATCCTCAAACTGGACCCTACGGCGAGAGTCCAGCCCGGTAGCCCATTCACCGTCGAGTGGCTCGAATCTGAGACCGTTTTCGACGTTTTTCCACACCTTGGCGCCGCCGCCTTTATACAGAGCAATCATATCGGCCTTGCCGTCGTTATCAACATCCGCCATGCGTATCATATCCCCCCTGATGGTCTTCCAATCTGGGTTGATCTTTCCAAGACCTTTCCACTGGCCGGGCTCTCCTCCATTGAGCCAAGCCTGGACTATGCCACCGTCATGGGCTACAATGTAATCTGTGAGGCCGTCATTGTTGAGGTCTGCCAGAATCACCTTGTCTCGGGCGGCGCCCTCGACGGGACCCATGATAGTCCCAACTTCATCCCAGACACGGAATCCATCAAAGATTTGACCCATATTTTCCCAGGTTTGATCACCACAGTTGGCTTTTCCACCACCTCCATGGTTTTCGTTGGTGAAGCCCAACCCCATTCCGGGGAGACTTTCAGCATCCACTTTGGTGGGGGCCTTGATCCATCCCCGATCATCAGCCTCCAAGATAGCCTTGAACCAAGCAGCGGCCATCTTGTCGTAGCCGAAGATATTGGGGTGTTTTTTATCAAAGAGGTCGGATGGCTGGATGTTCATGGGGACTGAGAGAATATGCTGCCCACTCCCCTGCTTCTGATCAATGATAGCATTAAGCTTCGTATTGAAAGAATCAGTATTTGATTGCATGCGATGATCATTAGCCCAGATCACGGGAGCAACCAGAATGGTGATATCGGGGGACCCTTCAAAGAGATTATCAATGATAGACTCGATCAACTTGTCGGCTATGTCAAGATCCAGCTCTTTATCCATGTTGTTGGTCCCGGCGTGAACAAGCGCAATGTTAGGCTTAGTTCGAATTGATAATTTGATATGATCCAGGATTTGGGCCAGGTATTCGCCGCTGTGGCCCTGGTGATCATTATCCGCCATGCCGCCATTGTGGAGACTACCGACCATATCTACCCCCTGACTGGAGGCAGTTCCGTGGGATATGAGCCTTTTCCGGAGTTTCTCTCGGTAGCCATTTCCGGCCAGGTCACCGTTCCCTTTGGTGATGGAGTCTCCGAGCGGCATGATGCGAAGATCTGGGAGTTTGGCAGCGGCAGGGGAAACTGCCATGAAAGTGAGCGCCACCGCCCACGCGATGGCGCTCTGAAAATTTGAAGGACGCATAAGCGTTAGAGAAGGTGATCTTGTGACGTCAGGGGTTGCCAGCTTAGTAGATGGATAGAAGACAGTAGAAACGAGTACCGCAAGGTTTGCCTTTTGTCACAGGTGGGCATTGGGCTCCTGCCTGCTTAAGTATAAAACTGAACATACTAGCTACTTAGTTAGGTACTACATCGAAGAGAGTGAGCCTTGTAGTAACTCACAACAATATCAGAGGAAGTGCTGCCACACTCAATGGGTGGCCTCAACCAACCCGTGCAGTGCGGCTTACATCACGACTGTAGGCAGGTAATTTTAGAACGACTTAAACTTGATAGTTAGGTACAGTATCCCACGCGTTTCATCAGGGGGGTGATCTCTGCGGGTTCTTGGTAAGTCTGCTGACCAACACTTCTTGATATCTCTACTAACCATCGCTCCGCTTGCATGTACATATACAGAATACGTAAGGTAACTGTTAGCTCTGATATTGGCCGTTTCATGTGTCAACTAGCAACTATTGGACCCATCTCGACAAGTAGACAGTTTAAAAGCTATGTCAGAAATATATATCCGTTCACTATCCCTGCTTAAGATGCACATCAATGAAGCAAAAGTGCACCGGAGATGTCTCGTGTACTTGCTGTATGTGATGATTAAAATTAATCTATCTGCTAACGAACACTACTGAGCAATTTTTGTACCAACACTACTCCATATCAATGTTTGAACCAACCCTATCGTGTGATTGGATGGAGGCCCTAACAGGAAGTGTAAAGGATTCATGGAGCGACAAAAGCCCCCCGATTTACCATCACTCCAAACCAACATGTGTAATACTTATTCACTTTTTAACGTCGTATGCTCTGTGGGGAGGGGGGTTGTTGCGGCACAGGTCGAGCAAGGCTGTGCGAGGGATGCGAGGATGGCCCCCAAGGCTGCATTGTATCCCGCTAGGAGTCGCCCCCCATTGACCAATTTTAAAAACAGTCTGCCAATAGAACAACGATGCAGGAAGTTCTAGTATGCGAGGTGGTCTTGTTTGCTGTGATAGTGATTTTCCATTTTGTAAGCGCCCTATGATGCAGCATGAAGGCATGTAACTTGGGTGTAGAGGCTGGTACGGATAGTAGTAGCCAAACTTTTCGATCTGAGAGTTCCTATGTCATTGTACTTCCACCTCCTATGGACCAGGAATAAAGACTTGGTCACCCACACCTGCATCTTGTGTCATTTCTCTTGTCGCTTGTCTTGAGCTTCTTGCGACCTATTGATTTATTCTATCAATTACTGCCCCTCTCATCACGATAATTGCAATCATGAGGAGCACACTTTTCATCATCATGGCGTTCCTTGCCACCAGCATATGGGCTGCCGGATATGTGAGCTGCGTTGAGCGCCTATATCTCTACTACGCCTACCACATTGATGAAATCAAGGACCCAGGCCAGCGCACCCTAGGCTTCCGATGCAAGAGTTGGGACAACAAACAAAAGAAATGCAAGAACGACAACTGGGTGGAGTGCAAAGGATCACTCCGAAACCAAAGATGCAACTTCAACGAATTAATGTCCTCAATGGGCAACACGCCTGAAAAAACGGACATGAATTGGGTTCATGGACCCAACCAGGACACCAGAACTCCCGACATTGAAGAGACGGCCAAGAACGTACATGCCTATTATAAGAGCAAGAACAAAGACGTACCCAAGTTTCATCCCTCAAAATGCTTGAAGGGATCAAACGGAGAATGGAACCAGTGGACGGAGCGCCTCGGCAAGATATTTACCGATGGGTTGATACACAAAGATTCCTTCCCAGAGCTATTCGATGGATTCCAGGAGGCCAGGAGACAAGTTCAGAGGGCACGAGCCGGAGAGCATGGCCGAAAACTTCTCCCAAAGGCTGTGGAAATACTGGAGGACGATCATACCATTGTCGTCAAGACGGAGACTCTGGGCACCAACCCCGTGGATCCCTCAGAAGAGTGGAAAACAGTCGACTGGAAGGAAACTGTGTACTATGCGATGATGAAGGGAATGGACTGGAAGTTGGCTCACAAAATTGTTGGCAACTTCCTGAAGAACTATTACAGAAACAGAAGTAGCACGTATTATGCAGGTTGGGCCAGCCAGGAACATGCCATAATGAAAACTTACAAACGGGTTGGTGACAGGCCGCTGGCCTGCCAAAAGAATAGGTAAGGGTGAGGCGAGAGTTCAGAGAACAGAATGAATGTATGTTGGAGGATGATGGATTCCGCAGGTTAGGTAGAATTTTGAAAAATATTAGACAATATTTTTATCCCGTAATATTATCCCTGGTAAATACACCCCTCTTCAGAGAAATCCACGTCTCTGGCGCGGAAGAAGACGCGTTGGCGAAGCCTGTGTTGTGTGTTTCCTGGTTGAATTCAATGTGCGTCATTTTATTTCGGGGATCGGCGATCGAAATATCGAGGGAGGAACTTTATCCATTTACCAACACCTCACACAAGGGGGATCCCACCGATACCATGTCGCAACATTTGCTAGAGTGGCCACAACCGGGGGCGTACTTGGGGCTGTATGTTTCATTGGATGTTGGTCCTGATCGACTTGGGTCTTGAACCCTCCATGGGCGACGCTGGGGGGCTGCGATGAACTGTATATGGGCAATGTTCGTCCGATAAATCAGGCTGACGGTAAGTTGAGGAGGCTAGTTGTGGGTGCTCTAGGATGCATAGCATGGATTCGTTGGCCATGGTCTATACTGGACGCCTCTGGATATATACGTCATACTCAAATTCAGTCAAGTTTTTTTTTAGCAGTCATGGATGGATAATACGACGTTGTACAGTACCTTAGTACCTACTATTAGTACTAACTAGTAGTGAGATCATGGGACTAGAGTAGGGAGGTACCTACCTACCAATCCATGGATTGGAATAATATGCCTTAGATTAGTACCATAAATTGACCCTCCCACACCAAGTTACACAGCCTCGCCTGGAGAAGTAAGCCTTGGAAGATTCAAGTTGATGCCGTCCAACAGGTCCCCTCAAGTACATGTGTTCCTCGTGTTGGTTGTAAATTCCAAGATGGCGTTGGCTGTAGCCTCGCAGACCCAAACTACATTTGTTCGGGTAAATGTATTTACACCTCACGGGGTATCTAGGATCTCGAAATAGCAACATGAGAACTGCTGAGCAAAATTAACATACCCCCCCCCCCCCCCCCCGCCTTCTTTTGAAACGCCCGTTTATTTGTTGGCCGTGGTTATACTTCAACCTCAAGTAATTGCGGCACAAGTATTTGTACGGAACCGGGTGATGGGGGTGGTTGGCTGCGTCGGCCTGCAGCATGCAGGCATCCCAGCAGCCAGTACCTAATGGGATGTTGGTCGCATTGCAAAAGGTCCATGTCACTGAATTGTGTCCCTGGTGCCCAGTGAACGCCGCTGTACTTTGTCGAGACCCAGTCTGTTGGTGCGATTGATTGTTAAACAGTCGAGGCTGCGCACTTAAATGATACCCCTCTCAAGACTCAATGCTCTCACCATTCTCCACAGCCCATCCCCTATACCATCTCAAGCATCGTCTCTCTATTCATTCCCATCCACCTTGTTTTAGGAAATATTCTAGTCTCACTGTATCCCATCAACATGAAGACCTCTACATTCCCGACTACAGCTAGATGGCTTGAGCTCCTCGCGGTGTCTTTCGGCCTGCGAGTCTGTGCTGCTGGCGACACTCCCGAGCTGGGTTGGGACCCAGAGACAATCCAACCCTGTATTGGCTGGTTCGACAATATCGGAGATGACGAGTGTGAAGACATCAGAGATCTCTTCAACATTACTCCTGAAGAGTTTCACGAATGGAATCCTTCCGTTGGGCTCGACTGCAAGCCGTGGATCCGCGCCTCGTACTGCATTGTCCCCGAGATTAGACCACCTCCTACAACTACGTATCCTATGTCTACTTCGGCCTACGTTTCTTCGGAGACAGCCACATCCTCTACTAGCAGTACCCTAGGACCCTCTCCCACGTCCTGGGAGCCGAAGGGGTGCTACGGCGACGAGAATAAAGCACTGCCACTATTGGAAAAGCGTTTCAGCAAGGAAGGCGGGGACAATTCTTTGACAAAGGAAAAGTGCCAGGACACCTGCTACCGCGAGTCTTTCCCCTATGTGGGCTTCAAGGGTGGAAACGAGTGCTGGTGCAGCACCTATGTTGCCGGCGAGAGGGCCAAGGACCAATATGACTGCAACCAGCCCTGCACCGGCGACAAGAGCGAGATCTGTGGTGGAAAGGACCGCATCAATGTCTTTGAGGCTGACTACCCCATTGAGGCGACGATCTCTGCTACACCTAAGCCTTCCAGCGCCAGTCAGTCTGCTGATGAGGAGCCCTCGGGCACCGGCGGATCTGTAGGCGATAGGCCTTCTAGCACCGGTCAAGCTGCTGACCACACGCCTTCTGACTCAGCCGCTAGCAGGAGGTATCGTGCCATATGGAACCTTGGCATGTTTTAGTAATTCTCTCCGAAGTGGGCATGCCAAGGTGTTATGGCAGGGATAGGGGCTGAGGAAGTAGGAATGGAACACGAGTCTGGGGCTCGATATAGGTAATACCTTGTCTGAGGCTCCTAGAAGCACCTGATGCTATCTGTACCACTTGCATGTGCTGTGGTCACTTCATCTGGCCATTAGCGGGGGAAGACTCAAGGTTGACCTCGTATAACCGAACCTTTATCGGCTGTCAGCTTAATGAAGCGACCTTCGCAGATTCGGCAAGCGGTCAGCAAAAAGACACGAGACAACAAACAACCGGTACTAGTACAGGTACAGGTACAGCGTAATACTTGCGTGAGACAGTTAGGTACGGAGAAGAATCCAAATGTGATTTTATAACCATATACCATATATATAGATACATATAGAAATGTAAAAATGTAAGGTTTATATCACAAAACAAAGTGTACATACGGCCATGTATACGAACATGTTCAATACTATGTGATGGTGCCTTGGGGTATTTGCTGATCGCTTGGTCGGCATGTAGGACTTAAGCTTTGGACCGGTCCACCCAGGCACCTGACACTGGTTCAGATTCCACGGACGATGGGAATCTTCGGTGGCGAGCCGTTAGTTTCCCGCAACGGTCTGAGACGGAACACAACCCCCCAGCTACAGTTGCCCATGCTGGTGTGCTTCAGTATCTTTCGTTACTGACGGCCTAAAACAAGTATGGGCATCTGACAAACGATGATTCATATATGATCTGAAGACCTGACATTCTACGTTCTGTGTGTAGATCCCAACCAGCAAAACCTGGATATATACGGATATCACTAAGTTTAATAGTGATAGTCTATAGAGCGGGCGAAGGGGGGGTGATCCGAGGGTCATGCGGATATTCTATTATTATGATTTTATTTCATTTGTCTCCAAAGAAAAGACCGTTGATCCCAAGATGAACCAGTCTGGATTCATAAAATAGACAACAGCTCGGACCTCGTGTTGTGGGCGTTGCAATTGCCAAATGCGATCAGGGGCAACACACCTTGACCTTTGCTGACTGTGTTAGGATTCAGGTTGGATCGTGGGAACAAGAGGGTTTAATGAAGCTGACAGAATAAGGCCCCGTACTCCAGAGAGAAATTACTCCTACCATATTTCAGCCTCACCCCCTGACTAAGTCGATTTGATTGTTTTGATTTGTTCTCCACCACTTCTCAGTGCGCATACATGCACCGTTGAGCGGCGCATCGATAAGGTACCTAGTAGTACTGGTAGGCGTCACTATTCCAATCAAGTACATGCCCAGAGGGAAGGCTGAGACAATGACTCCCCCTACGTCACTCATGGTCACCTACCACGTAAAATCTGAGACCTCCCATGTCCTCACATCAGCTGCAGACTGCAGTGCTCGTACGAAGTACGCTGACGGAGGTAATGTACTGGTCGGAAATTCGCGGAGTGTTCCCGTCAACGCTGATCACCGGCGGCATCCAGCAACCTGGCGCTGACCTGGATGGATTATAGGTTCATTTCCCTCCCGGCACGGGCAGAGGAACAATTCGGTACTCAAATATCGCCTTCGGTGGTGGACGGCTGTCTGGTAGCAATGTGATGATGGTCCACCGGTTACGCCGCGTCTGACCCCACATGTCAGAGGACCACCACGTTACATGATCGCCATCGTAGATCCGCACTTGTCCATTGCAGCCTTATGGGTCTCCGGAATGCCATGTTGCTAGATACGGGAAAGCCCAAGGCCCCAATAGCAAGCCGGCCAGATCACGGGCTCACGGCGCCTCGCCTCCCCGGGATCACTCGGTCGATGCCGGTGGCACCGTCGGTGTGGGATCCAAAAATAGGGAACCGGCCCTGGGGATACGGGCAATGTCTGGCCCCCTGGTGCGACTCTGCCGGCACGGCCCCGCTGGAGATGCACCCGTAGCTGGCGCCGGTATGCAGTAAGGGTCTTGGGTGGTCTTGGGTGGTCGCGTGCCGGCGTCTCGTTGGTCGGCTGTCATCAAGGATGCAGCACCGCCCAACTGCCAGCGCTATACGAGCTGATGCCGACCGCCGATCACTTCGTGTTGCCCATCCTATGCGCCGTTGGGGAAGGTTGGCGAGCTAACTTCCTTCGTCGCTTCGTCGCGTCGAGGAGCCGAGGAGAGACACAGGCGATGCCGGCATCAAGGTCTCACGGGGCTGACTACAGATTACGATGGGACTTTTGGGCACTTGGATGACGCATATGCAAAGGAACTGTTGGAGCTGTCTCGGTACGATCCCATCTATATAAGACGAGCCATCGTCGCCTTTCAACCGTCGCTGGAGCCATCATCGACAACCCAGCACACCCATCAATCACACGACAAAGAACAAGCCCCCACACTTAATACCTCCAACCACCACCCCTTCAGTAAACACCAAAACCGTCAAGATGCTCGCCCAGACCGTCCTCGCTTCCCTCTTCGCCACCGTGGCCCTCGCCGTGCCCACTCCCCCCCACGCCAGCAACGGCATGCCTCTCCCCGTCCCCAAGGAGAGCAAGGTCGAGAAGTGGACCACCGTGGATCTCTCCCGCAAGTGCAACAAGGACGACACCGAGTGCATCTGGGACTTCTCCATCGACACCCACAACCCCAACTCGGAGAGCCCCTACCACTGCAAGTACAAGGTCACCGGCGAGCCGGCCTCCGAGACGGACGGCACCCCCACCATGTGCAAGGTCCTCCGCATCGCCACCGGCTACGACAAGGGCGGCAATTTCACCGTCCTCACCGCCGTCCACCCCCCGACCAACAGGATGATCTACGCCGGCTTCGACGACTCGCTCCTCGAGGACGGCAAGGTTGTCCCCGACAAGGACTGGGAGGTCGAGCCCGTTCCCGGAACTGAGGAGTAGAGAAACACATCTCTCGCTCTCAGTGAGCCGTTAGGGACAGTGCTTGTGAAGTGATCCTACTATCCTTCACTCCGACCCTCGGGAATTGGGAACATAATTGGATCATGGGATCACCGCAAGGTTGGGATCTGAATGAATGAGTTTCCGACTTACGATTATATCGACCTATTAGTCGCTCCCTTATTTAGTAATCTAATCACATTAACTAAGTATTTCGTACCAAACAACTTAACGCAAAATGCTCCTTGCTTCAGAGCACCATATACTAATCTATATTCTCGTAGTGTGCGAATACTATTAGCTACATTCTTTGGATGGCTCCGTGACTATTACCCTAACCCTTGGAGCTCCTTGTATCTGCTCTAACGTACAGGTCGTAATACGGCATGCCGGATTCTGGAGTCGCCGAGTCGGGGTAGATATTTTAGGAAACTGCCCTGGTCTGGAAAATCCCTTGGGCTCTATCAGAAAGTCTGATTCGAGCTCTATGATGAATTAATTCCCTGGCCAATTCCATCGGCGAGGCTGTAGCTTTAGAACCAGCAGAGGTGTCATCATGGTTAAATCCATCGGCCTATTAATGCTCAGATCTACGGATAGACCCGGCTCATCACCCCAGCCATCGTCATCGTCACCGCCAACCCGAGTGTCCCCCCCTATACCTTCAACTAAGGACACGGTTTTAGAGCTCATTGCTGCGCGGGGATCTCCATTTGCAATATGGAGGCCCAGGTGCATCACAACCGGCACTCGTCTTTCGTCGGCGCTACAACCCCCATGGCGCCCCCATCATCGTCTCCCATAGCCGACGAGGTTGTGCATCAGCCGCTATTCGCATCACTGATGTACGGCGCCATCTGTGTACGCACGCTTTGTCCCTTGACTCTCTCAATTGTATGGAACCCTGATAATCGCACAGGCTGGGATCCACTGCCCGCTCCCTGGCCCTCTCGTCAGACAACAATCTCACACAAATGCACGACCGCCGCGTGTGTACATTGCCATGATTATCATCTCATGCCTCCTTTGGATCCCCGCCTTCTGTCTCCTCTATGGGATGTACAGTGACCCTCGTTCCGACAAAGGCCCCACCATAATCATAAAAAGGAAGGGCGGGGTTTCCTCAGGCGGTGGGGAAGTTGACATGGTGTTGGTCGCCACTATCCTGGGCACATTCGCCCTGTAAGTGATTTCCATGTCTTTCCCAGCTCTTTTGATATTTACAATATCGTGTCACAGCCTTTGTAGCATCGGACAAGGCTACTATGCCCCGAGACTGCATCAAGGCAGATTCACGTCCGGCGAGATTGAAGAGGCCTACCGGAAGGGCGCCAGGCGATGCTAGTACTGATCTCCAGGGCTTCTTGGTAGCCACTAGAAGTATAATTAAGCATGAAGTAATTAAGCTTTTTTTTCTCCTTCACTTAGAGGCGTCTAATTGTCTGCCAAAGGCCTCACACTCCACTTTACGCCATTTGTCAGCGAATATTGGGAGTTTGTCAATTATTGGCGATGCTCGCATGGGATGATTGATTGAAAGGGCAGTTTGATAGTTACATGACGTGATCGCGCGCGGCTATTACCAGAGCATGTTGCATGCATATCACATGCTGACGAATCGATCACCGTTGAAGGACGAGGGCTGTGCTAGTTGCTATAAAACTCGGGCTCGATACGACCTCAGAGCAACCTATTTTGTACAGCAAACAAGCCATTCATTACATACTCACCAGCTTGAAAAAAAATGTCTGCTGCAGCCAGTAAAGTTAGTGGCACTCCATCTGCGATTCAACAGACTAAAGACTTCATGGCTGACACGCGAGTTTGTATAGAGCTATCACAAGAACGGCAGCTTCACCCGTCCCGACAGCACCTTTCGTAACTTTGTATCTCGGGATGCGAATGCAGTTTTCCCTGCCGAAGCTGGGCGATATGTCCTTTATCTGAGCCCCGCGTGCCCATGGGTTGGACTCCCTGTGCTACATTGAGGCCATATTCACCACCAGCTGACATTTTGCAGGCTCATCGGACACTCATCGCCCGCAAGCTCAAAGGATTGGAATCATTGATTGATGTCCATCGAGTTGATTACTCGAGTTCGGGTGAGCTCTGGCAGTTCACCGGCCGAAACGACTCTCCATCTGAGGACCCGCTGCACCCAGGCATCACCACTTTGAAGCAGCTGTACTTCAAGGCCGACCCGAACTATACTGGGCGCTATACCGTACCACTGCTGTGGGACAAGAAGAACGACGTTCCCGTGAACAATGAGTCGTCGGAGATTCTGCGCATGCTTGGCTCCGAGTTTGACCATCTCTTGCCCGAGGCACAGCGTGAGACGAACCGCCCCGGCGGTGGCTTCTACCCAGAGCACCTCCGCGCTGAGATTGATGAGATAAACGATAAGGTGTACCGCACCGTCAACAACGGCGTGTACATGGTCGGCTTCGCCAAGTCCCAGGAGTCGTACGACGCCAACATCATTTCGCTCTTCGCCAAGCTCGACGAGCTCGACGCGCATCTGGAGAACCGGACGTTTCTCGTCGGCGACAATCTCACTGAGGCCGACATCCGGCTGTACGTGACCCTCATCCGCTTCGACGCCGGGTACAATCCTGCCATGGGGTGCAGCCTCAAGACCATCCGGAACGACTACCCCCACCTGCACCGCTATCTGCGGCGTCTCTACTGGGACAATGGCACTTTCAACGATGCTTTCAGGGGTACGACGTTGCCGTTGAGTAATTACGCGCACGGATACGCCGAATCGCGGCGTAGGTTTGTCCTGGGAAGTGACGCCCCTCTGATTGTTCCCTCTGTGCCTGGGGAAGAGGTCCTCGTGCCTCGCCTGACTGCGTAGATAGGGAGGAAGGTGATGGGGACTAAGAGGGGTCAATGGTTTGGTCTGGAGGTTCGTCATGGCACTCGCGCCTCACTGTGGAAGCCATAGCAGCTCAGTTACCTTGTCTTTCGGATCCTATCAGGCCTTGTTTGCTCTTACTAAATCCTATTCTGATTAGTCTTCTCTTGTGATTTGAGGTAAACGGTCAAGGCAGCTGCCAATTGGCCCTGATACGCTGTGGCCAGGCTGCTCTTTTCACGGAAAGCTACACCTCTAGAGTGGGAGGGTGACAGCTTCCATTCTCCTCTTGATTTGCCCCCATCACCCATCGTGTTTATCATCTCTCCCAACGTCAACCTCATCACATTTATCCATGCCATCCAGGGTCCCCGACCCCCCGAAATTAGCAGAACACGACCATGGCGTCCAATGACTCTGCAAGTGGCAACGTAGCGCATTCACCTAGTGACTCGGGAATTGGCAACATGACACACTCACCCAGTGACTGGGGCATTGGCAACATAACACACTCACCCAGTGACTGGGGAAATGGCAGCATAGCATATTCACCTAGTGACTCGGGGATTGGCAACATAACATATTCACCTAGTGATGGCTCAGGAAATGGCAACACAGCATATTCACCCAGTGATGGCTCAGGAAATGGCAACGCAGCATACTTGCTCAGTGGCATCGTTGCGTTTCGCAAAAGCGCACCCAACTTCCGGCTCAGAAGGGAGGTCGAGATAATCAATCACATACGAAACGTCACCACTATTCCGCTACCACATATTCTGGCGTCGGGCATCGACGGAGACGACTACGACAGGGGCTGGATTATATTGGGGCTCGGACTAGGCCAGCCACTTCGACAAGCCTGGCCCACGATGACCTCGTCAGCCAGGGTTCAAACGATCACCCAGCTCCGACAGCATCTACAACAATTGCACCAAATTCAGCCACCCAGCCCCGGGTTGGTTGGGTCCCACATTGGCGGGCCTTTTTTTGATGAACGGTTCAATAGCCTGAGGACGTATGGGCCGTTCACCTCCGTTCGAGAGTTCAACGACTTTCTGGTGATGCCAATCGTGGCATGCGAAATCGGTGATTCAGAGACGTACAACACATATCGCAAGCGTCTTCTGGATGATTACGACACTGTGTTCAGCCATGGCAATATGTCATGGGAGAATGTTCTGGTTAGGCCTGCGACGGGGGTTGTCACTTGCATCTGTGAGTGGGAAACGGCGGGTTTCTGGCCGGTGTGGTGGGAATACAGGAAGGCATTATATGCTGGGCGGTACCAGCGTTGGTGGGTGGACATTGTGCGACAGATCATGACGGTGTACCCAGTAGAGACCGAGGCTGATATGGACCTAAACCTGTTCTGGAATACTTTTCTCATGGCTAGTATAGCTGAGTCATGAAATAGATTATTTCGTTAGCACTCCTCGTACTCAGGTAGAAGGCAACGCCTCTACGACGATGCGGTCAGTGATGTGATTGTAGTGGTACATTTGGTTTGCTGCTCAGGTGGGTGTAATCTGGCGACAGTACTTTCTCTGCCGCATGCTACCTATA
Organism: Amphichorda felina; assembly: GCA_016490725.1. Classification (NCBI taxonomy): domain Eukaryota; kingdom Fungi; phylum Ascomycota; class Sordariomycetes; order Hypocreales; family Bionectriaceae; genus Amphichorda; species Amphichorda felina. The sequence goes on from JAEMHR010000117.1 coordinate 69,154, forward strand.
CTCATCGATGCTCAATCACTAGGGGAATCATTCGCTCCCCCGGGCTTACCACGTGATAGCCTAATCTTTATTTCTGCGCCCGTTTTTAGTGTTGTTCTAGCTTTGGTTCCCCTGCGTCAGTTGGTGGTTATTCCCCTCAGGGTACCACGGAGGGGCAAACGGTACTTTAAATGGAGACGGTGACACAGCGCCCAAAGAGGGTGTTGCCGAGTCAGGTACGAAGTACATGGTAGATGTTGATATTGCCGACTTGTTTTATTGTTAGCACCACATTCTCCCGTATGCTGTATTTTACATGGCAATATAATGAGGCGTGTAGCTGCCAGCAAACCAGAATGAACGAAGTATCACGCCCAGACATTCCATGTTTTTACAACCTTAAAAGCATGAACCCCTTGCATTCTGAACGAATGCTGTAAAATCCCCCACAGTACGGAGTACTCCGTATTAGCTACCTAATAAGGAAATATGAATGCAGCACATTCGATATCTCGGCACGACGGTGCCGGGCATGGCTTGGCATCCATTCTGCGGTTTGAAATGGGATTGGTCGCGAACCAATACTCGTATAACATCAGATGCGACAGCCAGCCGAGCCAGACCAGACAGCAAGGATCTGCTGTGCACAGCCGCCCTGCTGCACCAGGCCTCTTCCTCCCTTCACCGGGTGACAGCTAATCGCTCATACAAAACCGATGTTTGCGGTCAAGGCTTCAATCGCGGCGTTTCCAATGCTTGAAAGAATGAACGTCACGGATGAAATTAAGCACTGTCAGCGTCAGCATCCAGGCCGGGGAAAGGATCCGAGCCCCTGGGCCACAGCCTCCCGACGGAGCACTTACAATTCAAGGTTGTCAGCAACGCCGATCGACTTCTCATTCCAGAAGTCTGCGTACCGTTGGCCTCGACAGGAGTTACACGTACCTCCGCAATTGATTGGGCCGCGACGCGACCAAGAGTGCGATCCCCGTCATTCACAGCGTCATCCGAGGCCCGCTGCTCCGCCACACGCATCCACCGTGGGGTTTGGATCCTGGACCGGGAGTGAAAGGTTACCTTAATAATACGTAGATGCCATGCCATCCATGCGGGTGGCTCTGAGGTGTGCGTTTGTTTCATTGCTGCTGTCGTGTTTCTGCCCGTCATAAACCGCATTTCCCCTCCCTTCATCATCCTCTGTACGCGCTGGACAGTCACTCGCTTCGCTTCCATCCGTCCAGCGTAAAGCAAGAAACGCCCGAGCCGATTTATGGATTCACGCCCCCTCCATTGAAAATGCTTAGTTGTCGCGTCCATCCCCTTGTCAAAGTAGCCCTGGCTGTCGCCGGCCTGTCGCCATGGAGCTCTGTCAAAGCACAAGACCCGGGCGGGCAATACAAAATTGACTCGAAGGGTACGGAAGTAAGCCTGCTTGGAATGGCACTGGCGATGCTGACGACTGTTTCCAGAGGATATTCTCAAGTCGGCGAGCACGCTGGCATACGACATGATGAAATTCTACACCGGTAACCAGACGGGCATGATCCCTGGCATCCTCCCTGGGCCTCCGACAGAGTACCTGGGAGATTACTTCTGGTGGGAGGGAGGCGCCATGATGGGGACATATGTCGACTACTGGCACCTCACCGGAGACACGACCTACAACGACGTAGTCACGCAAGGCATGCTGCACCAAGTGGGCGAGCACAAGGACTACCAGCCCAAGAACCACACCCTGACGCTGGGTAACGACGACCAGGGATTCTGGGGAATGTCCGCCATGCTCGCGGCCGAGAACAAGTTCCCCAACCCCCCAAAGGACCAGCCCCAGTGGCTCGCCCTCGCCCAGGCCGTCTGGGTTACCCAGGCCGCTCCAGATCGTCACGACGACGAGTGTGGCGGTGGCCTGCATTGGCAAATCCCGCCGACAAACGGCGGATACGACTACAAAAACAGTGAGCAGCGGATTTCTTGACCGCATATAACATACCCGCCTCTAGGATCTGTATCTGACACCATGCTAGCCATTGCCAATGCTTGCTTCTTCGACATTGGGGCCCGTCTCGCCCGCTACACCGGCAACGATACGTATGCCAAGCATTCTGAAGAGACATGGGACTGGCTCTGGTCAGTCCAATACATTGACAACAAGTCCTGGCACGTGTACGACGGCGCGCATGTCCCGCACAACTGCACCGATATCGACGAGACGACGTACTCCTACAACGCCGCACTTCTGATCCATGGAGCGGCATACATGTACAACTATGTGCGCTGGCGCCCCTGAACTGCTTGTATAATACGCGCCCAGCCGCTAACAGATCTTTGCAGACCGATACCGCCGGGAAGGACGATAGTGCCGAGAAGTGGAAGGGCCGGCTCGACAATCTCCTAGATGCCTTCATCGGTCGCTTCTTCCCCGACGGAATCCTCTTCGAATACAACTGCGAAATGGGCAAGGGGTACTGCAAGACAGACCAGCTGTCCTTCAAGGGCTACGTCCACCGGTGGCTCGCCGTTGTCACGCAGATCGCGCCCCACACGGCCAACAAGATCCTCCCCGTGCTCAAGTCGTCGACCGAGGCGGCCGTGAAGCAGTGCACGGGCGGAGAGACGGGGCGGGTTTGCGGCTTTTACTGGAGTAAGGGAGAGTTCGTCGATCCGGCCAAGGACCAGACATCGGGTGCCGGCGAGGCCATGAACGTGCTGGCCGCCGTCTCGAGCCTCCTGATCGATGAAGCGGACGCGCCTGTGACAAGAAAGACTGGAGGCATCTCCGAGGGGGATCCCAATGCTGGAGCTGACAGTGAGCCGCCTGGCAGGGTGTTCAAGCCCATCACGACGGGGGACAGGATAGGGGCCGGGTTTGTGACGGCAGTGCTTGCTGGCTTGGCGCTAGGTATGTTTGCCTTCATGCTTTTCTGAACTCTCCCCGCGGGAGAGAGTGCGAGCGATATACGTGTTGGTATTGAACTGGGTAAAATGACGCTCTCAAGGGGAGTTTCTGGGCGTTCTTGGATATATTAGCATGGTATATACCCGGATGGTAAATGATATCCTGCACATCATGACAACAGCATTTCGCAACGCCACGTTGGCGCCGAATCATTGACCTTCCATGCCTTCAAATCATGACGATGGACCGAATGATGGTACATACGCCTGGCCGGTGCGACAATGGTCGGGGTAGCCATCAAGATGCGCATGTACGGCACGAGAAGAGCAGACGAACCAGAAGAACCAAAGTCCCAGTTGGCAGGTGTAGAAGAGGGCTGCCTAGGTACTCGACAGGGATGGAATTTATGCAACCACTATAACATTGAACCTGGAATTGAGTTGCGCTTTACATCTACCTAGGTAGTGAACGAAGGGAGTGCGGTCACGTGCCTGCGCGTCGTGCACAGATCACGTGCCTAGCGAAACCTTCGCGATACGCCACGGTGCATCTTGAGTTCATTGTTCTCATCATCAACTCACCCTCACACCTTGGAGTGCCCCGAAATACACTCAAAGGGTGCTTTCATATCTATGGCTCGCCGAAATTTGGTCCTAGACTCATCCGACGAGTCTGGGAATGACAGCGACAACGCAGCTGCCCAGGAGGTGAATGGGCTGGTGGACGTGGAAGCTGAGGAGTCATCCGACCGGTCGGATAGCGACAGTGACGACCCGAGCTCCGAGACAGAGGACGGTTTGTTGGATTTGGAGGCAGAGGATTCCAAAAGCGCCGCCTTTTCTCCCATAGATCCGTCACACCTCGAGTCTTTCCCCCAATTTGCCAGGCTCCCTCCCGAGTTGCGCGAGCGAGTATGGGAGTTCTTCTGCCCAGAACTAGGCAGCAAAAACGGCCGCGTTATGCGTTTCATGGCCGACTATCTACCTCAACATGATCCCGGTCAACCAGCACAATGGGTGCTGACCGACCGGAATGCCACTCTCTGCCAGCAGACGGAGCTTTTCAGGATAGTCGGGGCAGTGCATCATGAGTCTAGAGAATCGGTCGTGAAGCGTTTCCCAGACACGCTTCCGATTTATGCGGGTAGTGGCGATGCAGAGGTTCGATTCAACGGACGCCGCGACATTATCGCCATTGAATTCGACCACACAAACCCCGTCATCCGCCAAGGGCCTTCCACACGCCGATCGGCTGGCCACATCTACAACAATATTCGCCAGGTTGCTTTCTCTCTTGTTCACCACTATGTCAGCGAGAACAGAGCAGTCATTGATGGCGACTTTTGCACCGGCATGGTTGACATGTTGACCAATTTTCCCAAAGCTCAGACTGCGTACGTGTGGGTGGAGAACTGGGAGTTGCCGATAACCACGCGCTGGGCGGCGGCCCCGTTTGCTTGCCACTACCTGACACAAACGTACGAGGAAGAGCCTGGACTCGGAGAGGACGCAGAATGGATTTTCAGCTGGCCGGATACAGTCAACCACCCCGACTTCAGCAAGTACAACGTCATCGAGCCGTTCCGCAGAGAGGTTGGCGAAGAGTCCCTGGAATCCTTCGACGCTATGGATGTGAAGTTTGCACCGCTCGTGTCTTTTAATCTCTCGAGCGGTGTGAAAGAATTCTATCGACTGGTCGACGACTATGAATCTGGTATCCCGATTGACCAAGATGACGACCGCCCAGTGTCCGAAGATGAATCAGATGATGAGCTCCTGAACGAGTACGAAAGCGAAGGCATTGATGATTCCGAGATCATGGAGGAGGAAGAATCATCAGAAGATGAACTTGTTCCGCGGCCTATCCAGGCCACGGACGTCGTCGTCGTGGATAATTCATCAGATGATGATGAGGATGCGGAATCTGCTGTCGAGGATGAACCGATAGGCGGTACCTCATCACATGGAAGAAAGAGGCGTATTGTCTCCGACTCCGACTCCGACTCCGATGATGGTGAGGATGCAGAACCTCCTACCGAGAATGGGCCTGTAGGCGATGCGTCATCACGTGGGAGAAAGAGGCGCATTGTCTCCGACTCCGATGATGATTCGGATGGGGGAGAGCCCGCTCCCAAGCGCGTCCGCACCGCTGATGCCGCGCTAGAAGCATCTAGCGACGACTCCAGTGATTCCGACAAGAACGAATCGCGGTCAGAGAGCTCAGATGGTGACGACGACGAACCACCGCCACGCCTTTCATTGGCAGAGCGCCTGCGCCGGTTCCGCGATGAAAACCCCATTCCCTCGGACGACGAAGGGTCCAGCGGCGGAGTCAGCGACGAAGAGGATGAAGATGATGAAGACGACGATGATGATGATGACGAAGGCAATATAGGCCGCGGTTTTATTGACGACATGGCGGAAGATTCGGAGGACGAGAGTGACGGGTCCGATGGAAGCGAAGAGTATTAAAGTAGCATCGGGTATCGACAGAGATGTTCAAGCGAAATGGCGTTGGGATATTTACTATCAAGCGTTGGGATATTTGCCATGAGGCGTTGGAATATGGCCGGCTACGGCAAAGTCAGGGATATCTATCTACACATTACACGGGCTATCTGCCAGCATAACAGACTGTAATCAAACATTCAAAACGTCTTGCCCTCGGCAAGCATCTCGACGAACTGCTCCATCTTCCTGCCCCTCGTCTCAGCCGTCTTGGCCATCTCCAGCCGTATCAAAAACACATAGCGCTGGGTCCTCCCCAGCCCCTCGAAGAACTCCCACGCAGCCCCCCTAGCCCTCAGCCGCGCCTCAAAGTCCGCGGGCACCTGTATCTCGCTGGCCCTGGAGTACGCCCTCTCCCAGCGGCCGTCCCCCCTGGCGGCGTCGACCTCGGCCCTCCCGGCGTCGCGCATCCGGCCCTCGGCCTCCAGCACGGCCACCTTGTCGACGTTGCGGCGCGACCACAGGCTGCCCCTGCGGCGGGGCGTGAAGCGCTGCGCAAAGTGCGTGCCGGGGACGGGGAGGCTCTTGCGCTGGCCGTCGATCCAGCCGTAGCAGAGGGCGGTGTCGAGGGCCTGGTCGTACGTGACGGAGGGCTCCGGGGCGCACTTCTTGCTGATGCGGAGCCAGATGCCCTGGGGCGTGGAGGCGTGGTGGGCGTGGAGCCAGGTGGTGAAGTCGGCGACGGTGGGGAAGAGCATGGCGTCGGTGTGGGAGGGTGATGGTGATGTAGATGGGGAGGAGGATTTGGTTGTTGAGGCTGGCCTCGCAGAAGGTTTGGGGCGCCGGGGCATTGTGATGGAGGATGCTGACGTTGATGTGTGAACGCGAATTGGGGTTATCGTGAATGCCGTGAATAAGACCTTGGGCCGCGGGCGATGTGCATGAGTATGCGGGCTCGATCAAGCAGAAAATGATACGGCAGATGAGATATGGGAGGTGAAGGATGGAAACTGTCTTGAATGCTAATTCGGGGTGAGATTTGTTTGGCGTTCGGACAAGTTGGTTCACGGGAAAGTCCGTGGAATACGAATTCAGCAGCGCACAGGGATCCCTCTTCACGACACGAAGGTGTCGCCAGTCAGCTATCACAAAGGCAAGCGTGATTCGCCAATTTTGTGAGTACTGCTCCAATATGAGGCTTGTTGGATATTTTGCCATTTCCCGGCTGGGGTATTGATCCCCAAGTCAATCGCCTGCTAAAATACCAAGTGCACCCACCGCGTGCAACGTAAAGTCAAGGCGCCTACTTCAGCTTTCGCTCATCGTGACAACTCGAAGTCAATCAGCCGTCACAGCTGAAGTTCTCTGTTTCATGATGTACAAGAACAGGTAGATTCCCTCGTCGTGGCAGCCGCTTGATCGCAGCTCACAGTCTGGTGTTTCTATACACCCACGCGATAGTAAAGCCGTGCAAACTTCCCAACGTCGCGGCTTTTATAGATGGTCACTCGCACGTAGCCTGTATGGCCAACGATCATCCGTGGTTGCGCATTGGGATGCTCAGCCGGCCAAAGTTTTGCAACGGATGCTTTTAGGAGCAAACAGTCGTCATAATGAGGGTATATCTCATCGACGCAGAGATCGCTCAACCAAACATCTCAGTGAGCTTCTTCGAAGGCCAGGCGTGCGTGTCCCGGTACTTTTCAACGACGCCCCTCAGGGCCTGGCGCTCGTAGTGGTCCGTGAAGTAGTCGCCGTACATCTGGATCACGAATGCGGCGTTGAGGATGGCGGGCGGGGACGCCGGGTGGCCGAGGGCGATGCCGCAGAGCTGCAGCATGAGCATGCGCACGTCATTCTCGACCTTGCGCCACTCGGACCTCGGGGCGGATTGTGATCTAAAGGGCAGTATTAGACAAACTGAATGGCGGGGAGTTTCTAGCGGGGTAAAATTACTTCAGTATCGGATTCTCAGCAAGGAGAACCGACTTGGCCATGATGGCCTGCTGGATGGTTGTGACCTCCATGTTGGACGCATACCACAGTGTGGGGAAGATGTCGCCCTTGGACTTGTCGGCCTGCTTGTGAAATATGGGCTGGAAGTCGACGAGGACGTCCTGCTCGAGGTGGTCCTGCTGCCTCATAAGACGGCCTTATGGCGGTTAGCTCCTTTGTCCCCGCCATCGCGTGGTTCATTACACTCACTCCACTCCCGCTCCGTGCCATCCCCCCACAGCCACTTGACGACCTGTACTGTGTGCATGACAGCCTTGTTCGCATTAGACGCGCTGGACCAATAATCAGCCGCCAGAATCATCTGCGGGGCCTGCCTGCGGGTGAAGGAGTGGTAGATCTCCTGCCTCAGCGCCATCCAGTACGATGCCCGGATCAGGCTTCTCCGCCCAAACAGGGACTGGGACGGCGGGCTCCTCAGGACGGCGTCGACGATGGGGAGGAAGTTGATGTTCCGGGGATGCTCCGTCCCGTCCTCCTCGTCGTCAATCTCCTCGAGCTGGCGCAGGATCACGGCCGTGGCGATGATGCTGTCGCGATACTCGTCGTCCTCGTTGTCGTGGAAGCGGCGCAGGGCCGGGATGCATTCCAGGGTATACTCGACGGCCGAGTGCGAGTCCAGGTTTGGCAGCAGCTGCCCGTGGTACTTGATGCCGTGCTGGGTCTTGTACTGGGGGAGGCGGCTGAGGTGGCGGGCCGCGACGGCAAAGATGGCGTTTAGGAGATGAGGCTGCGAGCGGGCACGGACGGGGACCACGAGCTGAAAGTGCCGCTCCTCGTCGCACAGATCAATCTGTACGGTGTGTCAATATCTGGAAAAAGGTTGCCGCGTGCTGGAGGTGCTCACCCAGTGGCCAATCTCTTCGACGTAGTACCTCATGAGACATGCTTCCTGGACGTCCTCGAGAGGGAAACGGCGGTAGTTTGCGCCGCCATGCTGCCTCGATTGTGGAGCGTCAGCTCTAGGTGGCGGCAGACCCCAGTGGTTGTTTAGATGGCCTTGCCAGGGGATGTTCCTGGGTGCCGCGGAGTGCGTCGCAGGGACAATGGCGGTATTCCAGGGCAGGGAGGCTGCTGAGCCACGGTTGCCACCGCTGGATCCTGAATCAGACCTGATCAGTCCAGGAGCCTCATCTGTTCTGCAACGCTTCTGCGGCGGAGGTCTGTCGTCGACATCCTTGTCGGGGATGTCCTTGGGGGTGAGTCCTGCAGACTCCGAGTCGCTATCCCGAGCTGTCGCATGACCATCGAACTGAACTGCGGAAGGATAAGAGGCACAGCCCGCAGAGAGTTGGTGAAGGTGAGAGGCAACCTACAGTGAATGGCCTCGCTGTTAACCCACTGCTGATCCTTTGAAAAGTGGGTGGCGGCCGCGTCGTGGCGAAAGACGGTCTGCCTAGACGGGCGCGTGCAGGAGAGCTGCTTCTTCTGGCAGCGGCCGCATCGAGGGCGCTGGTCGTCGCCTATCGTACCATACTGAGGTTACCCAAAGATCCAGTTTTGGGTGAAAGAGCGCCACCTACATTTGACGTGTTTCTCTATTAGACATGGTCAGCGCAGGTCCCTGCATGGCTGGTGTTGGGCTTGGGTATAGCCGCATAGTAGGCACACATACCCTTACACTGGAGACACGGGGTCTTGACCGCGGGCATCGCGCAGCAGGCGGGGGGCCCGTCCACACTGGGGATGGTATCCCGGTCGTGGCTCCGAGGCGAGGCTCAACGGGACCGGTTCGTGAGTGAGGCGACGGGAGGAAGGTCGCGGCGTCATAGCCCATGATTATCACCCGCAGATGGGTGATTCGACCATGTTAGGGCTGGAGAGGGGCAACCACCGCCGAAAATGTCCCATTTCGGTCGCCCAGGGGTCAACCGTGCGCCCGTCTTAGTAATCTTCGGCGAGAACCTGCTGGAGGGCAGTGCAGCGGCGTGCGGAAGGATTATGATTGTATAAAGGCATCACGGTGATGATCAAGATGCATTTTAATGTTGGCTTTCAATTAACCCCAGCCGTTGAAGTGTTGCGACGAGATCTGCTATTGTAGTGTCGGCCCCGACGGCCAGCCAACTTCTCCCAGTAACCTACAAACACGGGAGAGGATAACGCAAAGGCGTGAAATAAAATTCATGCTCACCGATAATATGAAAGGTACTGTGCTAACTTTGATGTAACCAGATGTTAATTTACCTAGACTCTGATCCCAAGGATTCGGGAATCCAGATCGTGGGGGCTAGTCTCGGCGTCAGCGAGGCACAGCATTTATTCCCCGTCCACAAGGCAGATCCAAGCACGTCTTTTCGGATGGATCCGTCTTGGCAAGCAGGCTCTATTGTAAGGAAATTGGTATTCAATGCTCAAATCTATCCATTTCGATTTACCACAAAACTTGCTTCCATCGGCCGGCTATTGTTCATTTGGTGCAATGTACGACGCGTTTGATGCCAAGTTCTATAATGAAGTGTATGCATTCAGTAGCCTGACTGAACTCCAATAACGCCCCCCGCGGCCGTGATATTCCGTCATGCTACTGGCGGCCGTGCTGCGGTAGAAGAGGCGGAGCGGACGACTTCTCGCCATTGTCCTCCTTAATGAAGCTGACGATGCGCTCCGAGATGCGCGCGCAGAAGCTATCGACGTACGTCGTCCAGAGGTAGGCCGACCCGTACGTGAGGCCCAGGTAGAAGGGGATGCACATGAAGATCTTGACGGTGCTCTCCACGGCCATGAGTGGCTCGCCCTCCTCGGGGATGTCGAAGCCGTAGATCATCCAGCAGAGGACCGAACGTAGGATCTGGTTGTGCAACAGGTAGACGGCGAACGACATGCGACCGAGCCAGAGGAAGAAGCGGTTCGACAGGATGCTGCGGGCCAAGGGCGAGAGGTGCAGACCAATGACAATGATATCGAGGCCGAGCCCAGATGATGACCGCGGGAAGTCGGGGTTAGCGGGCAGGATGGCGGCAAGGAAGTTTTTCAGACCCTCCGACCATTCCTGCCACTCGAAATTGCCGTCAGGCAGAGAGGCAACAAACAGACCAACGAGGAGGAAGAGAATGGACAGGGCGGCACGCAGAGGTCCTCCCGACAAGGACTGAGCCTTGGAGAACGTGCCAGGGTCGAGATTCTGCAGGTCGGCCATGAAGGCGCCAAAGAAGAACTGCATGCCAAAGAAAGCGTCGTTGGATACCCAGCGGAACCACGTCAGGAAAAGGGCGATAGCCATGCGGTATTTCTGCTGGACGTGGGCCGTGGCCACGAGGAAGACGTAGACCCAGAAGGCGCCCTTAAGGATGGGCATCATGGTCCAGAGCTCGGAACCGTACTCGCTGTGGCCGCGGGACCAGACGTTGATCAGGTCACCAATCATGGCAAAGGCAGCGGCGAAGATGCTGCCGCGGCGGTTGGGGCTCGTCTGGGGGAGGCCATAGCCGTCGCAGTGGTTGGCCGTCTCGAAGGCGCCGAGCTGTGTGGCGATGCCGCTGAGCAGGATGATGATGGCGACCGGGAGGAAGAGGCGGGGCACGCGGCGGATGGCGGACCTGCTCATGGAGGCGTAGGCATGGTTCTGGTTGCCCTGGAGGAAGAACTTGATGGGCTTGAGCGAGCAGACGTAGCCGGTGACGAGGCAGAAGATGGCGACGCCGATGCGACCCTGGATGAAGACGCGGAAGTAGGGGAGCTCGAGGAGGACGGGGGCCTCGCCCTCGGCGGGCGCGGGCCAGAGGAGGTATGTGAACCAGCCGGCGACGAGGTGCTTGACGACGACGAGAGCAGAGGCGACGCCACGGAGGCCCTGGTGATTTATTCGTTAGCACAAATCACTGGCAACGGATTGCGAGGAACGGGCGTGGGGAGGCGGCATTAGAGTTGCACCAGTTCAAGCCACGGGGTCGCCGTGTGGGTACATTTGTTGGGGCAGACGGTTCGAAGAATCTGGCGATGGAAAGGGAAAGACGCAGCCGATGATGGATCGATGAGAATAATGGAGCGCAGGGGGAACTCACGTCAACCCATTTCACATTGCCTTCGTCGCCAATGGCCATGATGGCGGTGTCCCTGGCGGTTTGTGCGGTGCAGTGATGTATGTAGCCGGATCAGAATGAGTAACGAGACAATGAATGACGTGGTCGATCTATATGGGCCAGAAGCACGCCGCCCGCGGCAGCAATAAAAGGATGGGAAGAAACAGCAATGCCGTAACACCTTTGGAAGAACGACTGTGGTGAGGTGATGGACAGTAGAGACTGAGAACCCCGACCAGAGATCAGGAAGAAAGAAAGAGGAGGGAGGGAGTGAAGGGGAGGCAAGCAGGAGGTGAGAAGTTGGAAGTCAGGAACACAGCAGGCTGGCAGGATACAATGGAGCAAGTGTTTGTAGCAACCAAAGGGAGACCAACTGGAGACGGAAGCAGTGAAGACGATAGGCCAGTGGCTCAGGGCGATGACGTTGCTGGCGATGCGACGCCGGCGGCTGCAAGCCTGCAGGAGCCCAGGAGGTGGACTTTGTGGAGCAGACGGGTATCCGGGAATACTGGAGCACACGGCTGTTGGGTGACAATCACGCTCAGGGCGCCCTTATCTCAATTCCCAAACGTGGACATCTCTAGCAGTGCCACTACTTTTACGGATACCAGTACTGGTATTGTCCTTGATTCACATACTACCGCTTACTGGAGACAGTGGTGTGCTGCGACACTACTACGGCCATTGTCTGGGCTGGTGGATTGACTCAAGGTTGAGTCTAAGCTTACCAGAACCTGAAGTAGTGGCGCAAACCAAGCTTGACGTTGGCGCAAGTTGGCGCAAGTCCAACACCGTGCGCGGCGTGGCTGCGCGTCAAAGAATAACACCCGTACTCTGTGATACACCAAACCCGCAATCATCATCGCACGGAACCAGCGCATCCGGTTAACTGCTAGATACGGCAATCCTCAGCTTGTGCAACTGGAGGCATCAATGGCGTGCGAGAGCCCATGGCGACGATCGGTATACCTAGCTTCTGCTTTTTGACACCAGGCAGGCCGCGATCTGGCGGCGACTGGGTACCGCGATGGCCTGTGGCCAAGGTCCGTAGCCTCCGTTCCAACTTATAAGTGGCCTGGGGGCCAACGTAACGCACCAAGCACGTTGGTGGTCTGTCAGTGTCAGGGTTGTCGACTTGTCTCGGAGCAGATGCCCCTGACCCCTGGGTTTCATCGGCCCCGCCATGTGGGCCAGATCGGCGCCAGGCCTGCAAGCTTGCAGCAGTTTCGGCCCCCGTCAGCACCGTAATCACTTTGCACGTTGCGCATGGCGGCGCAGCGAACATGGGCGGGCTCTTCCATCGCCCTTTCACTTCCAATTGCAGAGCGTGCTTGGCAACGGGGCCGTCAGCAGCCGCATCGGCACTTTGGCTTGGCTGATGTCCCATTACTACTCCCGTTAATGGAGGGCCGTCATGCCGTCTACCGGGGGCCCACCTGGCACCGTGTGTCCTGTCCTGGAACAGTGGATGGCCATGGATCCTGGAGTCCAGAGCGGCCGCACGCACCCTGGTGGAGCTCGCCTCGTGAAAACGATTCAATTCATGGCTTTTCTAGGGCCGGGAACCTCGAAGTCCGGATCACCGGGCAGTGGCACGCAGTGTGGGAAAAACCTGGAAATACTACGTACCGAAGCAGTTTATACATTTCGACTACGGAGTACTATTACCACTGTCACATGCGGCGCTTCACACAACACCAAGATGCACAGCATCGATATCCGTACCCAGTGGCAAGTCCTATCCATCTCTCTATCCCACCCTGTCCTCTCCACCAACATGCCGCAGCATGCATTTTACATGTTACTCGTCCTCGCCCCGACCTACCAAAACAGACGCACTGCCGGGCTTCTCCAGCAGACCCACCTTTGTCTGTTCCTTGCACCTGCTGTCTTGGTATCATATCGGTGATCGGGATGTCGCAGCTTGACAAGCTGGATTTCTGACCGCGCAGATCATACCCACAGCATATTTACGTCCCCATAGTACTCATCATGTTTGGTAGCCATCTTGCTGGTGAGTCGTACGTAACCATCCCCGCCTCCTTTCTCCCTTCTTCTGTGTCACAGTCACGCATCGTCCACGCGGCCACCTCGGTTTGACGTCGTTGTACTTTGCATATGGCAATCCCAATCTGTCATGACGCCTAATGGGGCGATTGATCATGTATATTTCTCAATCGATCGCTGCCCCTTTGTGTTATTACACGACTCTCGAGAATTGGTGAGCTTTCGACCTCTCGGCGATCGCTACTCCGACCATGGACAATTACCCTGTTCGGCACCATCGCCGATGCGACTCGCAATGCGGACCTATTCAATGCAGTGAACTTATGACGCTAGGCATGGAGAATTCCAGGCCGTTCAAGATATCGGATTGCCTCTTTCGTATAAATCATGTGCAGTCGCAATAAAGGTCTTTTGAAGAGCCTTAGTGGGAATTTGCAATTGCCAGTTTTAGCGTTGGCCTTGTTTCATATTGGCCAGCTTAGGGTCTTGCTTCAACGCAGGTAATTCAGCGTATGAAATTGGTACCATAGAGTGTTAATCGATTTTCCCCAAACACTCAGCTACGGTTCATTGAACTAGCATGATACTATGTAATTTTGGCCTTTGCTTTATCTGTGATTATTTAGCACCACTATGCTGTGCAGTCTCCTCAAAATCAAATGCCCAGTATTATACTGACTAGTCTTGATTTAACCAAGCATTATGCATCGCACCTCGCCTATTATTGCACATTTACAATGAGCCCAACACCTCGCCAGTGTCTAGGGTAGGCGTCTGTCGAAAAGAGGAACGCGTGGTTTGCCACGAGGGAAGCCAAAATCACGCTGGGGTCACCAAAACATACTAAACTCACGTGAATCTGAAACAAATGAATTGAAAAAACACCATCCACTTGGCAACGGCTGGTCCAAACACCTAAATCCCGCAGACCCTGCATTGGTGCCATTCTCTATTAAAAGCCCTCTCTGACCCACCCACTGCCCTAACGCCAACCCACGACCACCCTCATCAGTCCCATTCCCTTCATCCTATTCCAACAAAGCACATCCAATTGGGCGAATGGTTTAGTGGTATAATACTCCCTTAGCATGTTCGAAGCAATTCGATCACACTTGGGAGTGGTCCGGGGTTCGATTCCCCGTTTGTCCAATCCAATCCGGATATCTCCTTACCTGGGCGAATGGTTTAGTGGTATAATACTCCCTTAGCATCATCAGTTCTACTGATCTTCTCTGGGAGTGGTCCGGGGTTCGATTCCCCGTTTGTCCAGTCCGGTTGGGATGCCTCTGCCATTTAGGCGAATGGTTTAGTGGTATAACTCCCTTATTCTTTTTTGTCTTGAAATCAATTCCTGGAATCAGGACGGCTCTGAATATAGGCAGTATTAGATGTTTTTTTGGTAGTATCGTAGGTATTAGGAGGGTATATATTTATTTAAGTGCTGGCTAGAAACGATATTCTTTTAATATCTATTATATCACGTTATTAAATATTATAGCCGTGTTATTCTATTAGAGACCGTTACTTTTTTTTTCTTTCGTTTTATATCGTAAAGTGAGTATATCCTGAGTGCCACCCCTCTCCTACGCTTTTCATTTCACCCCTTTATATATTTCCCGGGGGGGGGGGATAATGCGCTCTATAGGGCCCGCGCGCCCAGATTTCTACACGCATAGGCGTGTCGATTATATAAGTAGGTCCTGCCGCTACTCACCGCCTTCTTGGTCCGGGTATTCTAATGCGTTGTCGAACGTCTCATAACCTCACATAGGTCTTATCCCTTCCAACAAGACGTGTAGTCCTCGTGGTCGAGCGGCAATGGGTTAGCCACCTATTGCTTAACGTAAGCGGCATTCTTGTGTTCGATTACTGCCGAAGGCGGTTTTCGAGCCTTCTAATACACTGTGGGACGGCAGTTAGGACCTTAGGCCTTGTTAGAAGTAAAGAACTCTGAGGTACTGAAGCCTTCGGGCTGAGTGAAGGGTTTCCTAGGCCTTGGCCGGCTTAGTTTTTTATTAATTTTTATAATTTTGATCTATCTAGATAGAAGGAAATGAAGCGGGAAAAAGGTATATATATACCTTAGTATCTTATGATCTAGCCATTATCACCTTGATTGCAGAGGGACATGCTTATCTATCCTATGATAGACTTCACTAAAGGCCTGGCATATATTTCACTGCTGGTCAGGCTCCCAGAAAGATTCCGTATCCCAAACAATACTGCTATTTCCATCCACCAATGGCTTTGAAGTCTCGGGGTCTGTCCAGTAGAAAGCCCCATAGACTTCATGGACAACACGACGGTATCCCCACGGCATAGCATAGTTCTTGCCGTCAATCTTCCACACCGGCCGCCCATTGTAGAAGTGGCATTCATACGGGCGAAGCCAATGCAACATTGTCTGTAGGGAGTATAAACCTTGGCACCGTCGAAATCCCTGGACCAACTGTCGATACAGAGCATAACGGAGGGGCGTTTCTTCTGAATTGTCACGGGGAAGCACCCAGCAGTCAAGTTCACAGTTAGGATCTTCGATAGCGGATATTTGATTTGCTCTGAACTGGGGCATTAAGAAGTAGCTGTTGTCAAAGCAGAAGATGTGTGGACACGATTATTTAGACGCATACTTATAGTGGATCAGCATTGAGGATCATAGGGTAATGTGTTGCTCGAGGCCATCTCACCGTCTCAACTCCCTCGATAGCCCAAGCTGGGTTGTGAAGAGCTTCCCTGCTTGCCATTGTGCTGGCACAATAAGGCACCCTTTGAACTCCCCAACTGCTATATGCGTCCGTCGACCGCCATGGGGTATAGAGTAGGCAACGTCAACCGTCTCATCATACCGCACCTCAGTAAGAGGTTTCTCATGAGATGCTTGAAGAAGACGAGGGTACCGCGCCCATTTTCCGAGGACGATGTTGGATATTTCTGTGTGGAACCAATTGATTCCGTCCTCTTCCGAATTAAGTCGCCACTGGCGATTATTTGGACGGTCCACAAGCTCCCACAACCTAAGGCTATTGTCCTCGTCTTCGCCCATGAAACCCCCGAAGTCTGCCATGACACATCGCGGACCTTGGACCGATGTGCGGACGACGAGCTTGCTGATTGGGGCGAATGACCTCGTCCATGATTTGCTACTTCCAGACTGATAAAAGGTTTCTCAGACC
This sequence comes from Amphichorda felina, assembly GCA_016490725.1. Taxonomy (NCBI): domain Eukaryota; kingdom Fungi; phylum Ascomycota; class Sordariomycetes; order Hypocreales; family Bionectriaceae; genus Amphichorda; species Amphichorda felina. The sequence continues at coordinate 85,691 of JAEMHR010000117.1, forward strand.
GGATTTGTCGGGTGCTCATTAAGAAGAGTTGCGCCAGAAGCTGCCATGTTCAAAGTGTGACGACGAAACTGGGTTTGAGGCTGGAGCATGATGGGTGAGGAGTGGACCGATACTTGTCTCTCGATTAATTGGCCATGGCACTCATCTCTCGGACACGTGACCCAATTTTGGTTGAGGCAACGGGCCGTTGGAATATGTGTAGGTGCGTGCAATACAAGAGAAAATAGACGGTGTTAAGGTGCCTAAAATAGGCTATTTGAATTAATTAAAATAAGGCTGTTGTGAGATATTATTTAATGATCTTGATCACCCCGTTTAACGTGATATTACTTGATATCTATTCTATAGAGTTAGGTAAATATAGTCCGAACCCTACCTTCTCTCCCTTTTTATAGTCGCGACCCGCCCTAACCCTTTTTAAATACTAAAGATAATAGTTATTTCTTTATCTTTATTACGTTTAAAGTTATTTAAATAATCTCTTATAATTAGTTTAAACTAGATCTTAGCATTTTTAGTAAGTTACCTTTATATAATAGAGATCTTAGCTTTATTATTTCTAAGGCCTCTTAAGAAGAATATAAAGTAGGCTTATATATATATATATATAAAATAAGGTTATATCCTTTAGATCTCTATAAAATAACTTAATTATAGGTAATTATATAGCTTTTCTTAGGTTATATTATTTATATTAAACCCTTTTAATAAGCCGCTATTATAATTTCTATATAGCGTTTTAAAAGTAAATAATTTTCGCTTAATAAGCTAAAGTTATTAGAGTTTTTAGGGCTCTTTCCTTAATATTATAAGTATTATAAGGTACTTAAGTAGCTATAATATATATATTACTTAAGGTAATATAATAATCTATTAAATAAAAGCTATTAATATATAAATATAATATAATAATCTAATTTAATTATTATAAGATCTTTATAAAGTAATAACGTCTTTTATTAAAAGCTTATTATAAAGGGAGTTTTTTAAGGTAAGAAAAGAATAATAATTTCTTAGGCTAATTATTTTTCTTCTTAGCTTTAGGTTAACTTAAGATTAATTATTTTCCTAAAAAGATATTAGTAATAAAAGTATTTAAGATTATATATAAGATTAAGATTATAAATCTTATTTAAAAAAGTAAAGTCTTTATAATATTACCTTATTATTAATAAGATAATTTTATTATTAGGTTTAAATTATATTTATTACTCTTAATAGTCTCTTATTTTTTAATAAAATAAAAATATTAACTTCTATAGGTTAAATATATAAAAGAAAGTAAAAAGGTATAATAAGGTAAGATAATTAT
>JAEMHR010000118.1:0-86876 GCA_016490725.1 Amphichorda felina
TCTCCCCCCGAGGTGGATTGCCGATTTGGGCAATTCCATGCCGCGTCTGCCGGTGCCGAACCCGGAGTCTCGGCCATTTCTGTAAGGGATATATTAAAAGACACTCATTTGGGGCCCATATTAACAATGAGTGGTGAACCTAATAGCACTTGCTTGCATGATCATGGATCCCCTAACCCCCCTCTCTCTCATACGACCCTATCCGTCCCAAACTCATAACATCCCCAGTGCTAGTGCTACCCCACATCCTACTTCTCGTACGGCTTCATCAGCTTATTATTCAAAATCATCTTCTCAAAGTCGGGAATATGCGTCGTGTGGCACCACGGCCTCAGCCTCTTCTCGTCCCGTACTACATTGGCAAAGCACCCCAGCCACCCCGTCCGCGGAAACTCGCGGATGACGTCCTCCCGCGTCTCCTCGTGGATAATCTTGTCAAACCCCGAGATTTTGGGGTACACTGAGACGTTGTCGTAGATGGTGGCCAGCTGCATAACCTGCCCCAGCAGCGTGATGTTGCCATCCGTGCCTAGATCCTGGTGCCGGATGATGGCTTCGCAGACGGCCTCGGCTTGGTCCCTGTCGCCGCCGTGCTCCTGCAGGAGATACAGGGCTTTGATGGCGCCGTCGAACTCGAATGACATGTGTGTGGCGGTCATGTTTTCCTGGATGGTGCCAATGTCATGGAGGAGGGCGGCCAGTGCGAGGGTGGAGGGGGACAACGTGCCAGCATGCTGGGGGAACTGCTGTTGGAGGATTACCATTCCTGGCCCTGCCGTCAGTCTTGCCTTTTGAACAGGTAATGTGGCCTGGACACTGACTGACCGAAATAGAAGACGCGCATGCAATGGTTGTAAGTCTGCCAGGGGAGTCTGTCCTTGGCGTAGCGCTGGATCCTCTCCACCAGGGGATCCTGGGGAAATTCAATCGCTCTGACCAGAAGAGACTCGGCGTCTTTAAACTTGCTGCCGCGGAAGATTTTGGCGGCGTCAACGGGGACAGCTGTCCAGCCGTTTGAAGCAATTGTTTCTTCCATATCAGCACTCCACCTGTCTGTCGGTCACAAATGGTCTGTGCAAAGTGGAGAAAAACGCGGCCAACATTATGAGAAAATGGGAACATATGATACTTATCAGCAGCTGTCACTGGAATTTAAAGTCCAGTTGGTGTCGTCATCCTGGGTAATTGAAGGCAGAAAGTATGTGCCTCCGAGCCTCCGAGAGTGGTGGATTTGTAAGTCTGGAGCATGTTCTGGTGAATCTTATTAGTTAATGCTTATTTATTATTGAATTGCGCTTGCAGCCTGACCGACCAAAGACTCAAAGACCGCGACCATGGCACGTACACACGTACGCCATGAATACCAGGCAGAAGGTGTTGCAAGCACCGCCTGACCTGGGACAGAGTGCCTACGCAATGGCTGATCCCCCGCTTCTGACTTCTCGACGTCAGCCTTGGCATGTACACATGCATGATGCATGTGCGCATCCGTCCCAGGCTGATCAGCTGAGCTCCTCGCCATGCCCTCCATATTAGCACCGCCGTCGCCAATTCCCTCAGAGCGGCTCGAACTGTCTCCCACCCATCGAGTCCACCATGCCGATCAAGCTCCCTCTCAGGTTCCCGTCCACCCGGATCAAGAGCCCTGCCGCGCGTCCTCGCCCGCGACCAGGCAGACGGCCTTCGCTTTCGCCTCCGCCGTCATCAGCGAGAAGATCACGGTCGCATGACACTGGGCGCAGGCCATCTGAGGCCTCCCCATCCTCGAGATATCCACCCTCTGCGCGACGACCCAGCCGGGGGAGACGGGGGAGCTCCGACCGGCCAGAAAGGCCGTCATCGCCCGACCGCTATCCGAATTATGGACGGCACCGGCGGAGGCGCGACTCGTCCTCCAGCCCCGAGCGGTATAACCGCAATGATCGCAACGACCGTCGTGAGCGCTATGACCGCTCTCCTCGGCGCGCCGACCGAGACTACCTCCGTGAGGACCGCGGCCGACCAAGACCATCTTCCCACGGCCCTCACCCTTCCAGCGAGCGGTATCCAACACCGCCTCGACTAAGACCCGGTGCTGCACCGGGGGCCTTCAACCACGAGGGCGAAGATGACCACCGACGAGACCCTCGGCGAGATCCACGACGAGAGCAGCGCCGCCCCTCGACGCCCGATCGGTACAAGCCTGACCGCTACAAAGAGAGGCATTCCGAGTCGCCCGGTCATCGTGCAAGCCGCCCCACGACTCACGATTCCCCAGCCCCTGCAAAGCGGAAGGAGAAGCAGGATGCTGCAGCTCCGGCTCCGGCCCCAGCTCCAGCTCCAGCCCCAGCCCCGTCTCCCAGCTCCGCCAGCTTCCTCAACCACATGCCCGCCGCCTTCGCCACGTACGCCGGCCTCAAGACGGTCACCGAGCACGCCGACACGGCCAAGGAGTGGATCTCGTGGCTCAACGACCTCAACGAGACGCCCGACGAGATCCAGTCCATGTCGGCCAAGGCTACCACGGCGCGCGACACCATCGCCCAGGTGCAGCAGTCGCTCCAGGCGCGCCCGGACCTGCTCGAGGGCGACACGGGCGAGCAGCTGCGGGAGCAGATCGAGAATGCCGTCGAGAGCACGGACAAGGCGCTGGGGAGGATGACCAAGCTGCTGTCGGAGATTAGCAAGAAGGGCGCTGCGGGCCATGGCGATGTGGTCAATGGGATGCAGGAGTTCTGGAGGTCGTATAGGTACAAAGATGAGTTTGAAGACAAGGTCAAGAAGGCGGATGAGGAGCTGCAGAAGGAGATGACGGGGTTGTCGACGCTGATGGTCAACATTTACTCGTATGTTGTTTTCCGGTTTCACTGCTCGTGGTCTTGTATACTAACATTGAATTGCAGACGCTCTTTGATGAAGCCGGCGCCCCAAGCCTCAGGAGCAGCCGTTCCGTCTCCTGCATCAAAGACAGAGAAGGAGACTGAAAATACCAAGGAGCCAAAGGGGAAAGAGAAGGAAGCAGAGTCCGCCTCACGCCCTGGTACAACAAAGACGCCGGCCGACAGCTCCTCGCCACCCGTTCCAACCATTGTAGAACCCGAGGCAGACACAGCCAAGTCGAACCAAGCTACGCCCAAGTCCCCAGAACTGGAGAAGCAGCCCACAAAGGAAGATGCCGATACTGCATCCTCACTCCCACGACCCCCATCCGCCGTCGCAAAAGAGGAGGCAGCCCTCGGATCTCCTCCCGCGTCATGGCCACAAGGCCCTCCATCGCCCCCTGATCACGACATCCCCACCGGCGAGACGCAACCCCCCTCACGAGAGGACCGACGACGCAGCATCTCCGAGCCCGAGGCACAAGACGCCCTCCTGGACGCCGCCTGGGACGGCGACCTCGACGCGGCAGCTCGCGCCCTGCGCTACGCTCCCCCCAGCTGCTGCGACCTCCGCGGCCTGACCCCCCTCCACCTCGCCTCGGAGCGCGACCACATCGCCGTGGCCATCCTCCTCCTGGACCGCGGCGCGCCCGTCAACGCGCGCTCCGACGGCGGCCGCACGCCCCTGCACCTGGCGTCGCGCTCCGCGTCAGCGCCCATGGTCGAGATGCTCCTGGAGCGCGCGCGCGCCGACGCCAACGCGCAGACGTCCCGGGGCCGCACGCCGCTGCACTACGCGGCCAGCAAGGCCGAGGACGGCGACGAGGAGCGGCGCGAGGTGCTGCGCGTGCTGCGCGACTGGGGCGCGGACCCGATGGTCGAGGACGGCGAGGGCGAGACGGCGAGGGACGTCGCGCAGAAGAGGGGCCATTGGGACGCGGCGGCGACGCTGAGGAGGGCTGAGAGGAGGTGGGAGGAGGAGCATCGGCAGGGGTGGCTGCAGAGGCATGGGTTTGCCAAGTCGTGATGATGATGGTGGTGATGATGGTGATGACGATGATGATTATGACACTGTCTAGCGGTTTTGATGTAACGATCATGGTGTTTCTTTTCAGTCAATAGAGCGGGTATCTCTACATCTCCTGTCTAGCACGTCCACCCCTGAAGCCTCTCCGTCATCCACCCGCTTGTGTGCTTGAGCGATGTCTTGCGCTGCGACATGGACGGCGCATAGCCCTGGCCCATAATCATCTTGTCGTCCATCTTGCACAGATCCTCGACAAACGTCCACATGGCACACCCGGTCCACCCCTGGCAGGCGGCCTCGCACGCATCGACAGACTCCCACGCCTTCTTCCACAGGCCGGCGTCGTAACTGCTGCTGTCTTCTGGGACAGGCGCCCAGTCCTTGTTGGCCGAGGACACCTCGTACAGGCTGGCCATGTTGTCCCACCACTCGGCCCTCGTCTGGATCTGGGACAGGATCATGTGCTCGAAAAAGTCGCGGTACAGCAAAGGAGTCTATTCCATGTTAGCTTGTCCTCATACTAGAGGAACAGGACACCCCGACTTACATCAAAGTCCCAGCTCTTCTCCAGCTCATAGTAGCGAGCCACATCACGGCTGTGCACCTTGTGCCACGACAGCAGCGGCTGGCACCAGTTACTCGGCGCAAACGCAAACGTCCAGTGCACGAGCGGGTTGAACCCCCAAGTGAACTTGCCATCGCCGCCGTTCTCCCCGAACCGCACCCCGTGGTCCCGCAGCGCCAGACCCAGCACCTGGTCGCCGCAGCAGTGCTCCTCCACGTACCCCTGATACTCCTCCACCAGCCCCGGATCCCGCCCAAACGACGCCTCCCACGCCCCCCGCGAGAGCGCGAAGCCCGCCCCGCCGTGCGCGAACACGGCGTCCGACTTGGCCGCGTAGCTGCCCAGGTAGTGCGCGTCCCTCGGGTCGAAGCCCGCCAGGAACCGCCGCACGTTGGGCAGGAACAGGTACGCGTCGTCCTCCATGTAGACGTACCACTTTGCGCGCGGCCAGCGGGCCCCCGCGTGCCGCATCAGCGGGAGGAACTTGTACTTGTCGACGATCCAGCCGCCCGTGGGGCCCCAGTCGTCGCCGTCGACGCCCGCGGACTCGCTGTACTGGTTGTGCGCGGCGTGCTCGGCCTGCTGGCGGTAGACGTCAAAGTCCGGGGACTGCTTGGTGGAGTCGGTCATGTTGGCGAGGGCGTCGATGATGGTGAAGGGGCCGATGGTCTCGGTGGTGTCGGAGTAGATGGCGATGTTGGAGGGGGGGATGCGGGTGCTGGAGAGGGTGGTGGTGAGGTGGATGAGGAGGCGCTTCCACATGGATGTCCCGCCCGTCTTCATGATGAGGAGGATGTCATCGTCCTCGAGTTTCTCTGATGAAATGGGGAGATGTTCTGGAGATGGCTCGCCCTCATGGACCTGTTCCCGATCCGGCTCACTGGCCGCTTCAGTGGCTGGAGAGTATTCTGACACCCTAGGTATGGGATTCCCAAAGTTCTCAACCGTGGGGTCTATTAGCCAGATGACCAAGATGATACAAATGGCAATGATTACTGCCGGGACGAGCCGGTTGTTTCTGTAAGTAACAGCCATGACTGTCCAGGATGCTGTGCAATTCAGACTGGGCCTGATGGGAGAAGCATGGGAAGAACTATGATATGGAATTTCCAAATCCTCGGGAGATACCCCTTACAGAAGCTGGAGGGTCTCCCATGACTGGATTGCGCACTTCCCGGACCCCTGAGTCCTGGAATCTTGGCCTACGACTCGTGTTACCTCGCGAGCATGTGGGTCCCCCGAACGTGCTATAGGGCTGAGTCCAGGGGTTTAATAACACGGATGCATTCAGCGTTGCCCATCGCCCCCGTTGGGGTACTAGTGACACCATTCCCGACACTGTCTGCAGGCCAGTACATGTATACCTACTTTGTACTTGTTGGCCAGGCTGCAAAGGAGAGAAGCTTGCCAGTCGCTGCCTGCCTAGGGGGCGCCCGGAAGAGCTCGGCTCTGGATTTTATTTAGGCAGAACAGCACGCCGGCTGGAGTCATATCCTCTACCTACCGACGCCGAAACCAAAGCCGTGGGGCTGAGTTCCAGAGATCCCGCATGAGCAATCAATAGTACCAGGCTCCAGCTTCGCTAGGCCCGGATACAATGCCAAAAATACTCCACCTAGGAGAAGAAGGGGGGAGGATACTACCGTGGGCGTCCATTGGTTAATCCCGGTCACTATGGGCGTTGGTGATGACTCCACTGTAAAGCGAGCCAAACGACCAACACAGCACAAAAAAGCACGCAGAAAATCCCCCCTGAAGGGCCTGTAAAGAACATCTTGAACGTTCCTATGCTGAATCAAGTATATCTAGTCCTCTGGCATGGCGCAGCAAATGATATTATTGCATAGCTTGGATTCAATGCGGTGTTGCAATAATACCAGGCTGCCACCGCCAGATCTCGTGTTTCGTACTCGCTGTGCAACACGCAACGCCGTTGGAACGGGGCGTGAAAATCAATACGAGCAGTTCTGTTAGTCTATACCCGCTTCCCGGGCCACAATGAGCTGGGTCAAATCTCCTCGCAATTTGCTGGGATACAGGTAACTACGACGTAGCACACGCGTAGGCAGAACACGCATCATCTGCAGCTTGTTACTTGGCACATACATGTGTTTTACTCGTCACAGTCAGAGTCAAGTAGGGCTGGCTCGCCAAGACGGCCAAACTCATAATCCCCTTTACTTCCAATACGTATGGGACTTCTGGATTTTCCAGGCGCCCGAAAGACCCGTACTTCATGCCGTACAGACTCGTGGGGCGCCCCCGTCACTCGGCGATCGCCCAAAACGTCACCCCAGGCTCCTAGAACGGGGACGATATCGTTATTAATCAAATTTTGCATTCTCAGGCTTCCCCTGGATCTCAGTGATTCACGCGCTGCCCATGTTCTCTCATAAACCCCCGGTTGCCGACATGTGCGTGAGTATACTTGGGTCTCAAATTAGGGACCGTATCTCCAAAGTACCGTCACTCGCTTCCTAAAGCAGATTCATCCAACACACTCAAGATGACCCTGATGGAGAGCTCCCGTCTTGAAGGGATCACGACGGGAGTGTCCGCCCCGCGGCAAGTGTCTCTGCTGCGCAAGACTGGCAACATTGCCGGATGTCTACTCTGCCTCCCACTCTACTGGGTCGCCACCGTCCACTGTCGCTGGCCAGTGACGCTGGACCTCATCCTGACCATTCTCCTCACAGAGCTCACCCGCTACACCAACGAAGGAAGGCGGGTGGCGTACCACCAGGGGGAGTCGCTGTCGCCCGTGGCAATGGAGAAGGCTGACCTGGAGAAGGCGGCGCTGGTGGGGCTGGAAGCACTGTCGTCTTCGGCTCCGAGGGTGGACTGCATGGCTGCTGTGGTCGGATGGCGCGAGGACCCGGCGCTGTTCGCCAGGGCGCTGCAGAGTTATAAGACAGCAAGGGGCGTTGTGTTTCTCCTCGTAGGCATCGACGGAGACGAGGCCCAAGATCGGGACATGGTTGACGTCTTTGACACAGTAAGCTGTCCATTCTACAGAGACGGCCGATGTCACTAATACGATGCAGGTATATCCTGAAGGCTCGACCACCATTCACGTACGAGAACCCCTGGGTGAAGTCGCCCAAGCTGTGCGGGCAAGGAGATTGCCGTGCGTCAACGACAGGGCCAGAGGATTGACGAGACCGAGATCGACCAGATCGCCATGGATCACTGCGTCCAGCTCGTCCGCACCCTCCTTTCGCAGGCCAACATCGCCTTCAGCGGGCCCAACGCCGTCAGCCAGCTCTGCATCCGCCAGCGCCACCTGCACAAGAAGGGCATCATGTTCTCCACCTATATCTTCTCCCTAGTCATCGCCGACATGCTAGGCATCGAGTTCCTCTGGAGTTCCGACTCGGACACCATCGTCGCTGAGGACTCGCTCAGCAGGACGGTCGACATCATCGCCGCGGATCCGACCATCGGGGGTGCAAGCTCAGCGCTGGTTGTTCATAACGGCCAGGAGACCCCGGTTACAAAGCTCGCCGAGACGGTGTACTGGGGAGAGCTGTATCTCACGAGGTCAATGCCCGCGGCCACCGCGACGAGTGACTGCCAGAGTGGGCCGAGTACGCTGTTTCGGCTTGCCGCCCTGCCTCCGATATTAGTCCCGTGGTATCTGCAGACGGTATTCGGGAAGAGAATGGTAAGTAGAGGTGAGCTTCCTACACACAAACCTCGTGGACTTACAGGCCTAGATCATCAACGAGGACCGCCATCTCACCACCAACCTCCTCCGCCGCGGCTGGGGCGTGGTCTTCGCATCCGACGTCCTCACCTCCACCGACACGCCCACCACCCTCGCCCGCTGGCTCCGCCAACAAGTCCGCTGGGGGCGCGCCACGCACATCGAGTCCCTCCTCCAGCCGCGCATCTACGCCACGAGCCACCCGCTGCTCTTCTACAGCATGGCCAAGCGGGAGCTGGGCCCCGTCATCGCGCTCGTCGCCGTCGTGCACTACTTCCTCACGGGGGGCCAGCTCGTCGCGCTGTCGCCGCGCGACCTGCTGCTCCGGTGCGCGGCGGCCCTGGCGTACAACGTCCTGCGCAACCCGCACCGGCTGGGGCGCCGGTCGCTCCGGTGGGTGGTGCCGGGGATGGCGTTCTACCACGTCCCGATGCCGGCGGTGCACGTGTGGAGCATGCTGACGCTGACGGCGGATGGCTGGGGCACGAGCATGAGGGCCAGCGGGGAGAGGGCCAAGAAGGATAGCGTGGGGCGGGCATGGTTTGAGACGGGGTTCTTTGTCGTGTGGATGGGTGTTGTTGCGGGGTCCCTGGCGAGGTGGTTTAGTGACCATGTCGTCGTCATGAACGGGGTATGCAAGATGGTGTTTTTCATGGGAAGCGTGGTGTTGGCTTCTTATACGGCCTGGCGGCTGACGATCTACAAGACTTGTTAGTCTGCCCTGTATCCGTATAGCCACACATGATATTAGAATGGGGATCATAACTAGCATCATAGAGGGACCATACATAAAATAGCACATGGCTCATTTACATCCGTCTCTGGGACCACGTGCTCGTATGCCATGGTAAGTCCCATGGTCAACGCCGTACTCGTGTAAGCCTATAACCACCCGTAAGCCGTGGCCGTGCCCGTAGCCCACTGGCGCCGCGTCCAGACTCTGGTGGGACATCCGGACCTTCGTCCCCGGTTTTTTGACGTGGAGGAGCGGGAGTCAGCGGGACGGAGGGGCACTGTTTAGTGGAGTATGGGGAACTGGAGCTGGTATGTGGCGCCTTGTGCCTTGACGCCAGTGCCCTTAGCGAAAGCTTCTTTAGGGCACAGTGTCGAGAAATAATAAAGGGTCTCCCTTCCCGGAGGCTGCGTCAACTAAGAAAGGCAAAATATTTGGAAACCGCCAAGAGTCCGACCTGATCAAAGCTGGGACGTCGAGATGGAACATGGATATCGTTGAGTGATCGTCGATGCATCAGCGTCACGTGTTATGCTTTCTCCACCCCCCGGCGGATGACCAGTTACAGGGCCTCATCCCACTGTCGCCCTGATGGCGGCGATGCCTTCATCGACGTCATCATGTCTGGGTGCCTCCTGCCCTGGAAATCCCCGCCAACTATGTCTCAATTTCCTCCATTACCTTAAATAGTACATACCTACACCCAAGGCATACCTCTTGCTGCTGGGAAAGCTTCCGCTCCCAGACATGCTCAACACCGCCACCATCACTTCAATTTAACAGTCATGACAATCCATCACCAATTGCCTCCCACAATGAATCGCCCCCAGATCGCCTCCTTCTACGCGCACTCGCACAAGCGCCTCCATTACTTCCCAATCATTGCCTCAATCTCGTGGTTTAGCACTCTCACCATACTTCTCCTGCGCTGGGTCTCCCTTGGTCGCCCACGCTACCCCGGCCAGGCTAATCCCGACATCCCCTTCATCAGCGACATCGCCGCCTTCCAGTTCAAGCCCGTCTTCATCATTGGATGTACCCTCACCGCCGTCTGTTTCGTTGGCACCGTCTATTCGGTCCACCACGTCCGCTACTCGCCCAGCTTCTACGGCCTCGCCGACGATGCCACCTGGCGCAAGACTCTAAGCGGCATCGCCATGTTCTCCGGGCTCGTCGCGGGAACCTGCCTGCTGCTGCTCAGCATATTCGACACATTTGAGGAGCATGAGAAGCACCTGTGGCTGCTTGTGGGCACCTTTGGCGGCCTGGCTATCAGCTCCGTCACCACTGAGATTGTCTGGTGGGATGAGACGTACAAAGCCGCACGGTTCCCGGGGTTGAGGAAGTGGTCAGTCTCATTCCATTCATTATGCTGGGCAGTCCTACTAAAATTATGAGCAGGTGCATCGCCAACAACATCCTCGTCGCCTGCATTGCTGGTGTCGGCATGACGTTCCTTGTCTTTCTCTTCACCGACTATTACCGCCGCGCTGGTTACCTCGAGTGGACAATCACATACCTCGGTTCGCTTTGGCTCGGTACATTTGCAGGATACATCAGGTTTGTCTTCTATCATGATAGGCTTTCTAATCCGCTAACGTCAAAAAGGTTCCGCGAAGGTGGCGGAGTGGCTCGCGCCGGGTTCGACCCTGAACACCAACCACTTCTATCCGCATCATAAGCAAGAACGTTCTGCCATCGCTTCCTCTCCGTCCCGCAAAAAGAAAATACCAGCTAGGCTACGCTCGTTTCAACACATCAACGATCCAGTCCATAGCCTGCCTGCTTTCGCTCAGACCCCACCCATGCACCAAATGGAAGCAGTGCATTTGCTCCTCCCAGTGCAGCCATCGCCCCGAGACGCCCTGTTCCCGGAGCTTCTCCCTGAACGTCAACGCCTCAGGGCAGAGAATGTCGTACCCAGCCGTCACGCCGTGCACCTTAACGTTGAAGGCACCAAGAATATTTAGCTGCCCAAACATGGGCGAGACGCGGGGGTCGTCCAGCGTCCACGCTGGGCCATAGGGCATGAAATGCTGTTCGTCATCAGGCGGAACCCATTCTCTTTCCGCATTTCGAATAGCCGCTATGGTGTGTACGGGATCTTTTTCTGCAATCTCCAACATCCTCTCGTCCATGTGGCGCAAATCGGTCGGAGGGCAGATGGCCATGACTGCCTCCGGTTCGATCTCGTTCCCTCTCGTCAGTGACCAAATCACCTGGCACAGGACGACATTTCCGCCCGAGCCATCTCCGACCCAGATAACTCTCTCCCCAGCAGCGTGTGACTGCTCCATGAGATGTTTGTATGTCTCCGACAGTTTAGTCATTGAGTGCTGAGCTGACATGGCGGGCGGCAGGCAGTGCGAGATGAGAGACACGGTCACATTCGGCACTCGTCGTGCCAACTCGGCAACGAAGCGCCAATGGGGTAGTCCAGGGGTATTTATCCATGAACCGCCGGCCACGTAGTACACCCGCTTCTTGGGGAATGCGGCAATGCTACGCTTCTTCTTCTTGAGGGATACGTCGTAAATCCATGCTCCGGCCCGGACGCGCTCCTTGCATTTGCAGCCTCGGAGAGCTCGGTGCTTTGGCGGCTTGAGGCGGTTGGATCCTAAGCCGAGCTTGTCGCCCGATCTGTGGAGGCGCGGCTTGAACTTGCGAACGACGTCTTGCAAGAGCTTCATTCTCTTGGACAGTTCCGTGCGGTGGGTGACTTCGATACCATTGATCTCATCATGGGGGCTGCCGACGCCAAATACTTGAACCTGCGGGCCCAGTTGGTTAAGTTCCAAATAATCTGAAAATGTCGCTTCAGTGTCCGTCGACGAGTGATCGTAATCCATCATGAGTGGTGCTCGCAACTTCCCCTGCTGATTTGATGCAAGCGCTGGAATGATCTGCTGGTTTGTTGATTTGAAAACATAAGTTGGTGAGCAAGCAGTGCTTTGGGCTGTATGTCCATCATCATTCATCCAGGAGAGCTATCGTCAAGTTCATATGTTTTATATTCCCATGCCAACGTGTCCAAAAAGTATAAGCCCAAACCCCCACCGCTGAATTAATTAATGGTAGGTAGCAAGCCATCAAACATCTAAGACCTTGTGGTCAACCCTTTTAAGTTCGACCCACTGTTATATGCCCCGAATTGATTGGAAACTTGAATGGGGAGGAAATGATTCGGTTGATATCTTAGTTTCGACAGCCTGAGCGATAAGCTGGGCGCAGGTCTGGACCATTAAATAACATAATCGAGTACCATAGAATCGTATTACCGTTTACTGTGACCCTTTACTGGCACCTGAATACTATACTCAATAAGGGCCTTGGAAGTACTACCAGAAACAGATGTTTATTTCTAATCAGGGGGAAAACAAGGTGTGTGGCTGGCGCAAAGTTGTGGCTTCGCTCCGTTGCTGTCGCACGTGCCTGCCTCTTATATTAAAGCACGGATAATAGATATCAGCCGCAACCGGAAGATGAGGCCAAATGTTGTATCGCATTCACATAACACATTGTATTGGTCGAGATGGATATCCAATATGCAACGCAATGCGTACTTTTACGACCTGGTTTATTATTGGACGATATGCACAGGCTCAGTTCATGTGGTAGCCAAGGCAAATCTTGTCTATCGCCGTTGACGGAACCGATGATCGGAAGGTGTTGTGACTCACCCGGGCAGATTCAGCTACCTATCTACCTTATATCAATCATTGGTCGGCGCAACAGGAAATACCATCTATAATATGGATTCCTAAAATGTCGTCCAAATTACTTCGAGAGATATTTTGTCAAGTTGAGATCATAATGTCGAGCCAGCATGACGGGCAAAGCGCCCTAAACACAGTCTCGCTCACTCACTCCCCAACCACCATGGTCGCACATAGCTAAGAGCTGAGAGCCGCAGATTATGCCACACCTCCACCGCACAGAGCAAGACCCTCGACCGGTAGTAGTCATGACTTGCGGTATTGCAGGTATGTACTTGCCAAATAAAAATCACAATCCCCTGATCCGGCCCCGCCCCGTAGGCTCAAAGGAAACCCCCCTCCCTTAACCCCTCTGCTAGGCGCAGGCAAGTCAACTCTATCCAAGACCATCGCGGCCCACCTCCCGTCCTTCACCCGCCTCTCAGGCGACACCATCAACCGCGAGGTCCACGGCCTGTACAAGATCGACTACCCTCCCGACCAGCACGAGGGGAACCTGGACAGGGCGCAGGCCATCATCAAGGAGAGGCTGCACAGCATCCTCGCCCTGAGACAACAGGACGTGGTCCTGGACCTGTCCTTCTGGAACAAGGAGTACCGGGATGAGTACAAGTCCCTGATTGAGCGCGGCGGCGGGAGGTGGGTTCTCGTCTTCCTGGACGCGGAGAGGGAGCTGCTGTGGAGGCGTGTTAGGCAGAGGACAGCCGCGAGGGACATGGTGAGTACACTGGAGGAAAGGGATGGGGACTCGGCGTTTGATATTGATGCAGAGACCTTTGACATGTACTGTTCTGGATTCGAAAGGCCAAGTGGGGAGGGCGAGATTGTTATCAAGGTGGTGTAAATGCACATATCCAAGGCCCAGAGCGGGTTTTACAATACCCAGTTGTCCTTTAACATAGTAGTCCTATCTCGCGAGCAGACTGACACTTTCATATCCTCAAATCAGAACCCGAAATTTCATATACAGAAAAGGATCTCATGTTTGCTGCCCGGGAAATTCCCGACCGTGATCCAAAACAGTGATAGCAGGCGTCCAGGCCCAGTGCCATCATGACGCCCTTCAACAGCCAACCCCGCCATAGCGCGTTTGTATCACACGAACAATGACCTCACCGACATCCACCAAATCCGCCCGTCGCCTGGATACATGGGGCCGGCTTCCAATAACGGGCCAATCACAAATCAGAATCCATCAGAAGCAAACCTACCCCCTCTACAGTCCTATTTTATTCCTCCAACGTCTCCCGTGCAAGGGATACGGGTACTGTCTATTTTCTCCAAGGGCTCATAAGTATCTTTTGCTCGGCCCCAATCAACAATCAGCGCCTCCAAAGCGCCCAATCACCTGGTCTGGTGGTCTAGTGGTATGATTCTCGCTTAGGGACGGCGCGAGCCGAGCAAACCCCAAGCACCATTGCGAGAGGTCCCGGGTTCAATCCCCGGCCAGACCCTTATTTTTGTTCTTGCTTACAACAGTGTAAAGTGATGGTTGGGTTCTTTTTTTTATTAATTAATTAGTTCAGATTAATTTCCTAGCCTGATTTACTTCAAAGCCCTGGGGCAAATAAGAGTAGTTCCTCTTTTTAAGAGGGCTCGCTATTCGATAATTTGCTTTGCCCCCCTTCCCCCTCACCACGTTCAAATCCAGGAACCAAAGTCAATTAACATGGCCAAAGCTAGAACAAAGCTGTATGACAGATCCCCAACGCCAATACGCAGCCAAGCGTCACCACCAAGCAAGTATGGATGATTCGTTACCCGAAATAGCAAACATTTCCCAGCATACCCTATCTGTTTTTAAAAAGAAACGAAAAACAGCCCCCTTTCAAAGCGCCCTCGAGCAATCCAGACCGCAGACTCGGATGGTTCCCCAAATCATCTTATCATCCATCATCTGGGCAGAATCCAATATATAAGAATCGTCGTTGCTGTCGGGACATGTTCACCGGTAATCCCCAGATAAATACCATTTATCATCATCGGGGCACGACCCCCAGATATACAGTATCACCATCACAGCAGTATTTGTCAGGCCATATGCCCCGACGGTGCAACCGCCTCCGACGTGATAAAATCGAGATCCAGGCTCTGCCAATCCCACAAACGGTTGAACTCGCCCAGCTCTGCATCCGTTATGGGCTCAAAGCCGAAACCTGGCGCCATATCGCCCATAGGTGGCTGCAAGTCCGTATACATCGGGTGCATATGCGGCGCCATCGGGTCGGGGCCCGGGCCCGGGCCGGGGCCGGGGCCGTGACCGTGACCGTGACCGTGGCTGGGCATCATCCCAGGCACAGCTGAGTGGATCATGTTGTCGATGCTGCCTGAAATCATGGAGCTGTCGAACTGCATGTGGCTTATTGAAGAAAGCGATGACGCCATAGTGCGCCCGTCGATGCTCAGTGCAGCGCTGTCGGGAGTTGAACAGGCATAGACCTCGCCCCCAAGGTAGCTATGCGGCGAGGATCCTGTAACACTGCTGGTGAAAGTGCTTGGCGAGGTGGATGCGGACGCAGATGAAGACATGTGAAACTGGTTGACTTCGTCAACAGGCATGTAGCCACGGCTGGGCACGACGACTTGGTCCGGAGTGTATTTGATTTCGTTCATCCGGGCTCGCTTGCGGTTGGCACCCTGCTTAGATCGTGGGAGTCGCCGCACCATACGGGAGAGGATGTCGTACGACGTCTTTGCCGTCTTGGACAAGTTGTTTATACGACGTAGGACTGCGACCGCTTTTTCAATGGCCGCTAGGATTTCCTCCCTCCTTGGGATGCTCCGATCAGCATCCTTGAGAAGCGCCGCGCACAGCACCGAGGCCGTGTCGAAAAGCGAGAAGATAATGAAGTGATATCTTCCGTCACGATGAGACGAGTACTCGGTCCATCTAGTAGTCGTGTCGAGATTTCGGAGTGCGTAATAGATTCCATCCGCTCGCACCTGGAGTTCGTCCGGCGGGGATGATCGGTCCAGAGATTTAGACATGAAAGTCCTGATGGGATTCAAGATCATGAGGTAGGCCATGGTGTGGATATAGAAGCGATGAGATTTGACCCACGCGTCATACTTCGCTTCCTTTTCGTGATCCTTTGAGGTATTGGGGTTATCAAAGTCGTAGACGGCTGGAAAACTGTGCATCCATTCTTGAATCATGCCCTTGTAGGCTATGACATCAGCGGCCGACGTGACATTTTTCGGGGCGCCGAAGCGTGCCGCCAGTTTCGTGATAACTTCGGATTGCAGTTTCATATGGAGCAAAGGCGAAGGATCGAGATTTTCCAGAGTGAGGGTAGGCGCCTTGACGTCAACGTCGGTGTGATCTATCATCGTCGGACGACAAAGACCAGATGCAAATTGCCTAGAATCATGAGACAACGTCCGTCTCCCAATGGCATGGCAGAAACTTACCAGTCCCAGGTCGCCAAGATACACCAGACTCTTCGACGCATCTCGCATTCAAATTCCGGCAGTCCTCTCGACTCGGATGTCTTGTGCAAGCCTGGCAGTCGGGTTAGAAGAAGCGGCATGGTCGCACAAGGAGTTGGCATTACCTAGCTCTTGAGATTCTCGGACAGCAGCGCCAATAAGGTGCCAGGCCTCAACGAACCTAGCTTCAGATTTGTACCAGTAGATGCTGTGCAGCATACGTTGAACGCTGAGCAGATGGTACCGGCCGTTGGGGATCATCCCGGCAAGCTCCCGCGAGAGGTCGTTGTACTTCTCGGTGAGCTTCTCCGCCACCTCACCCATGTCTGCCTCGACCCTGGGTTTCACGTCCAAGTCCAGGTGCTGTGTTGCACAGGCACAAATGGAGGCAAGCAGAGCAGTCCACTGGAGTGTCACCTTCTCATGCCTGACTCTCCTGTCCCACCACTCCTTGTACTCCTCAAGGAACCTCGTCGGATAAACAATGTAATAATGAAAGTTGACTGTGTCAAAGAAAAGGCTGACGAGGTAATCTGTTTGGCACGTCAACATCACGTGTCATATTTGGGGGCGACATAGCAGTGCTCACCCATATGCGAACGCTGAGGCAGCATATCTAGGGCGTTCTTAAACTGCGGAGTCACGTCGGGATCCACCCAATCGAGCTTCTCGGCCGACTTTTTGTACTTCTAGTCAGCATCTCAAGTCAGTTGAGTCTTGCGACAGATGCCGCATGTCGGTCTCATACCTTGTTATCCATGGTCAGGCTAGAGAGAAGGGGTCCCGCCATGTAGCCCAGGGATTCGAGATCCAGGTCGTCGTCGTTGCTGCCAAGGCTGCCCTCGCTGGGGCTGGTGTCCTGGTCGTCATCCTGGAAATTACGAGATCGCTTCTTGGAGACGCCAGGAGGAGGCGGAAGTCTTTCGCTGGGGGACGCAGGGTTATTGAAGCGGCACTTATCAGCGACCTTGCGCTTCTGACAGTGGTTGCAGGGCCATTCGCGATTGCACTGCGGTGGGCATGACGTTAGCGTCATCGGGCGGCAGAGGCGACGACAAGAAAGGGGGAGGCCAGTTCTTCACGTCCACGGTCGTGAGAGATGCCGATTTCGCGGAGGCCGTACACGGAGGACGACATACTTTCTGCTTCCTGCGCTGGCACTCTGCACATGCTGAGCGGTGCAGCTTTCGACTGGGGTCCTCCATTTTACGACGGACCAGTGGTATTGGCCAGCATCGCGAGATCTGATATCTAGCGGATCGGCCAAGGGGGCTCAGTCAAGCGACGTGAGCAGCGGTGCGATTGCTGGAGGTTGTCGAGGCGAGTCGTTGGAGGGTTCGGCTGGGGGGAGGGAAGAAGGCAGCTGAGGTCTTGAGATGGAGGCAAGAGTACGGGTAGGAGCAGCTCAGTACAGTCGCACAGTGGTTGATGTGGGGAGACAGCAGTCAATGCTCAGTGCCAGAGCCAGAGCACCTACCTAGCCAGTCTAGTAGCCAGCCTAGCCAGAGTGATGTCCAGGTGCCCAGGAGCTGTCATGATGCAGCACCCCGTATCGACGCACGGTACTAACACTTACGCTAGTCCTAATCTTCGCTCAACAGCGGGGCGGGGGCGACGATTTAACGGTGAAGCTGTCCAACCAGCGAGGGGAGGATGTGGGAAATCCCGCCCCCTCAGCGTCGAAACCACCACCTTCTTCACAGTGCAGGCCGTGCAACAGCCAGATAGTGATCTTGACCGAGACAACCATCAATGACCAAAGCTGCTCCCTTGTGCATTGATATCCCACGCTGATCCGGGGGAAGCAAGAGTTGTTGTACTAGCCCTGTGCCGGAAATGTCAGATTCTCCAGCCTACGGATACTCGTACTCTGTACTCATACATATTACGACCAAAGCCCAGCTTCGTCAGGCCGGAAGTCGCCCAGGGCACCCCCGCATAGCAAGCTGGGTTTTTTTTTTTCAGGATGAAACTTTTGACAAACCACCACAGGACCCTCGGTTGGCACCCCTGAATTCCCTTCCGAATCTGCACCCAACTGGCTGGCAGTCCAAGCTTCAGACTGGGAGTAACAGAACCCCACCGGAGACCCCGTGAACCCTTGAAGCAGTGGCAAAGTGGACGGGCTGGGCCACCAACAGGTCCTTCCTCACCGGTGCATGGACCAGGTGTGCAGCTCTCCCAAATTCTCGCCCAAAAACCCCCGATCTTGGGCATCCGCACTCCACAATATCATTACCAGGTATCCGTACTAAGGCACTAATATCTTATCATCACACTCGCATCACATCTCGACACTAGCAAACAACCGGGAACTCCGATTCTCACCACCCCCATGCCCTTCTGACGGAGGTGACATGTTGACCAGTGACGACCCAACTAGATGGAACCACAGCACACTGAAGAGGAGGAGCCGAGCCGTGCTGCCACCGAGTGGAGGGAGTTGTCAGAAATGCCGCGCCTCGTCTCCGCACGGCTGCTTTAGCCCTCTCCCATCAGCCGCCATGGATTCATCAATGTCTGAGATGATGTCCAACTCGGACTTTACCCCTCGAGCCGCTGGTGCCGGCCGAGACATCTTGGCCGTGATGGGTTTCAGAGGATACGAAAACAGCAAGGCTTTGTTCTCTGGGTCATTCCCTAGGCCTCGAACGACATTTTAATCAGTTGAAGATTTGTAATTCGAGCGTGCCGTGTTCCTACGAGTACGCTAGATGTGGTATTTGGTGTGGTGATGCCATTATCTGTGTCCCATGAAGTTGCCGACAAGTAATCATTTGTAAAGGCCGTTCTTATATCCGTACGAGTGTCTGTAATTACGTAGCCTTTACTTCGTAAGGATGCGGATGAACTATCTGTACAGAGTACTTCGGAGACCATTTTCTCAAATCTAGATCACAGAATCGCAAAGAGTAAGTTCAATTTCGCACGACTATCCGAAGAGAGGTGAAATGTTCCCTCAATACGGATAGTGGCGTTGCAGTGGTGGCGTTGCGTGTTCAACGTTGAGGCATAGGGTAGGCAGGGTAGGCAAGGTGCCCAGGTAGGCAGGCACCTTAGCAGGGACGCAAAGCGCCCTTCGATGATATTCCCACTTCCACTTTGAGAGCGACGCGTGATGGGCGCGACACCAATTCGAGTCACCACCACCCCCAACTGGGGCATTCTTCCCCGCCCATCAACATCGCCACCGCTGCACCTCACCGCACTGTCTTAGAACGCCCAATTTCCTTTCCAAGTGAGGCATTAATCCGACGCGCGGAAGCCATACGACGGTACCTGAGGACCCCGCGACGCCACCAACGCCATGAGCCGCTGGTCGCTCGGTATCTCCAATCTCTGGAGCCCCAAGAAGCAGGGCGGGGAGGCGGCTCCTCCAACATCGCCTCTAGGCGAGCACCATCCCAATCGGATCCAGAAACCACGGGACAGGAGGGGGAGGACGTACACGCGCAAAGGCAAGGCGCAAGCGCAGAGGCTGGCCGAGAAATTCGCCAGCACGTCCGTCTTGGAAGAGGTAAGGCTAGCGCGCCGCTGGGACGCATTAATGATCGCTCCGATGGCTGACGGCGAAACAACAGCTCGGTGACGATGGTGGCAGCCCAGCGTCGCGCCGAGGTTCCCAGGCAAGCTGGAGCCACAGTGGCGGAGACGATTCGATGGTAGATCACGAGGGTCCCGCCCCCGATAGCAACGAGAACCAAGATCCCGAAGATGATGATCGCGTCCAGTTCGCGTCGCAGCCCGCCCACATCGCCCACATGTCGCTCGACATGGACCCTGCGACGCAAGATCAGGAGGAAGCCACCGCCGTAACGGCGACTCCGAACGAAGCGGCCGAGGACAGACCCGACGACGAGGATCCACCAGCGCCACAAGATGATCCCGCGGATGCGCCCGCCCCAGACGCCCTCACCGCAGACGCACCTGCCGCTGACGAACCTGCCGCTGGCGCACCCACCACGGACGAGCCCGTCGCTTCTGACGACGAAGAAGATGAGAGAGAGGAGGACGTCGACGACAGCGACGATGAACAGTACACGTTTACGGGGCTGCTGGACCACCGCTGGGCCGGCGACGAGATGGAGATTCAGGTCCAGTGGCACGGCAGCGACCCCACCTGGGAGCCCGAGGCGAACCTGCACCGCGACGCTCCCGACGTGCTGTTCCGGTTCTGGGAGGCCCAGGGAGGCCGGCCAGACAACCCGCGCGACCCGGGGCTGTACGACATCTTTGCGATCCGAGGCCATAGCAGGAACCGCCAGCGGCTCCTCGTGGAGTGGACGGGATACCCACCGTCGGAAAACAGCTGGGTCTCGCGCAGGCTGGTGCAGCAGACGGCACCGGAGGTGGTGGATGATTACATGAAGAGTATTTCCCGCAAGAAGTAAGGGCTGGCTGGGATACGTCGATTTGCTTCCGTGTATTTTTGCTGCGTGGCGTTGGGAGGACGGTGTGCCCGGCATGCTGCTGTGGGATTTGGGAGACATGGATGGAGTATGGGGCAATTGGGATCATGATGGCGCAGGGGGATTCACGGTTCATGTACACCAACTCTCGTGTAAGGTGTGCCTGACTATATTTACTAGGATTGAGTGTCTGATTAATCATACAGGCCGATGATTTCGCCAACCACGCTGCGGTAGATGCCGTCGGGGTCGAAGTCGTCCTTGACCGCCTTGAACCGCGCAAGGTACTGTTGTCTGTCAGCAAAGGGATCCTCGGATCCTCGCCACTGGCTTGCAGGGCAATACTTACGTCCGGATCAATGTGCCTGCTCGCCCGCTTCAGCACGTCGCGGGTGTTCTTGGTCCAGTGCGCGCGGCAGACAAACTCGTCGATGAGCGTGTTGGCCAGGTTGATGTCTGTTCCCCTCCCTGTCAGCATGGACTTCTGCCCCATCCTTTCCCCAAAGAGCTTTGGTATTCATGACTTACAGAACTCCTCGTTGTAGCGCTTCTGGTCGCCGACGCTGGGCCGGTACGTGGGGAAGTCGAACATGATGGCTCCCTGGCTCCAGTCCTCGCCGTCGGCGGTGCCCGTCGTGACCTGGCCGAGGAAGTCAAAGTGGGGCTTGCCAAACTTGATGTTGACGCCGCTGCGGTACGTGGCGGCCATGATCTTGCCCTTGCGCTTCTCGTCGTCGAACAGCTCGCGCACGCGCTTGAGCATCTCGTTGGCGCGCGTCATGGGGAAGGCCAGCTCGAGGGTGTACCCCTTGAGGCCGTACTCCCACACGGGCTTCTGGCCCTCGTACAGCCCGCCGATGAGGATGTCGTAGTTCCACCCGTACACGGGGAAGGTCTTGATGGGCTCGTTGGTGCGCTTGTCCCGGAAGTTGGGCTCCTCCCACTGCCCGAAGAAGATCTCCTCGGCGAGCCAGTTGGACGAGGGGAGGTACTTGCCGCTGTCGAGGAGGGCCTTGGCGGCGTTGGCCTCGAGCTCGGTCACGGAGAAGGTGTTCTGGAAGCCCTCCTGTTCCGAAGTCTGGGCGGGGACGACGTCGTAGTAGCGGTGGTGGAACTTTTTCTTATACGGCCACCACTGGGATATGGTCAGGGGGGTGGCACTGATTGGTCGTTCCATGTTGGAGACTTACCCAGAGGTTAGCAGTCTCGTATGGAGCGATGAGGGCAGTCAGGTTTCCGTCGAAGACCTCGTCCTCGTCAAGGCTACATTCCTTTCAGTATGACCCTTGATACTTTCTGGATGTGGCACTTACATCCTCTGTTTTGCCCAGACCTTGGTCTCGGGGTAGATGGAGAGTTTTAGGCGAGCAATGATACCGAGAAGACCCAGAGAAGTCGATGCCGCAAGCCACTCGTCGTTATTCTCGTCTTTTTCGACGTGGCGGATCTCACCATTACCGTCGATGATGTCCAATGCCTGGACACCGCCGACGACGACGGCAGCCTCTCGGAGCGACGTCCGGTGGGCGCCCATAGCGACGCAGCCGCCAAGACTGATGTTCCAGTTGACCAGTCCAGTGCCGATGTTGGCATTGTGCTCGTGAAGCCACGCAGAAAGCCTATCATCGTCCCCTTTAGCATGGCATCTTCTCATAGCCTCAAGGAGCTGACATACTGCAAGAAGGTGACACCACCCTCAATCACCACGCTCCCCGACTTGGCACCGGGCTCGAGGTCGAAGTCACTGATGCCATTGACGAACTCGGTGCGGATGAGCATGGTCTCGTCGTCGGAGCACTGCGTGTCGTACCACATGTGGCCCTGGGCGGCGGCGCGGACCTGCAGCCCACGGGCCTTGGCATCCTTAACGAGCGAGGCGACCTCCTCGACGCTGGTGGCGTCGTGCACCTCGGTGACGTTGTAGCAGGAGGGGGACCCCTCCCCGTCGAACGTGTTGTAGACGAAGGCGGCGCTCTGGCCCAGCGACAGGGCCAGGGCGAGGGCATGGCGGAGGCCGAACATGGTGATGGCGGTCTGGCGATGCCTTCGGTTATGTGTGTCCGGCGACGAGCGAGCACCCCGGGGCCTGCGTTCTTTATACGACGTGCTCCGTCACTCAACCCCAGGGTCTGCAGCGGCCGCTCATCAACCTTCTTTGATCACTCTCGATGTCATGAGGCCCACCTCCCCTGTCGGGACCTAACCCAGCGCGATTCTCCAGGCACAGGCATCGACAGACCATCCCAGAGCGGCATCTTGGCAGCATGGCAGCCTCGGCCGCAACAACCCAGCCGTCAAATGAATGCCCCCTGATGAGCTTCCATCTCCTCCTCCCGGGGCATGTGATGGCGATCCCACCCCCAGACCGGCCGCAGCAGTTGAACAGAGCCGGTGCTGGGGGCCCCGCTGGGTGGATGGCATGTGGAGAGAGCATCCCTGTCTGGCGCCGGCAGAAGCTCTGGACGTTGCGGAGAAGGAGGCCGGGGTGCGTTGGGATTGCGCCGAAGCGATGCTACGCTGGGACGTGCGCCGCTGGTGGCCATTGGCTGATGCCCTGGCAGCTTCAGATTTGACATGATGGATTCAGGGAAAATCAGGTTCAACGGTTGCATGGAACAATGCGGGGGAGAAGAGGAGTACGGTCGGATCGAGGAGAGCTGAGCAGCGGCCAAGCCTTGGCTGTTGTCGACGAGAACGAGACGTGGAATGCGTTTGTCCGGAGAGTAGTATTGTTTGTAATTGTACTCGTAGTATTAAACGTACGGAGTACGGAGTACTCGTGCTTGATTTCCACCTGTATTTCCTGGATCTATATGGGTGTCTCAACTACTGCCACTTACACGCGAGCGTGCGCACGCATTGCCGACTCGTTCCAACTCCTCCACTTGAATTGTAAACGCTTGTTAAAACAATGAGCATTTACTTAATAATGGCTCGACATGAAGAAGGATCATTTGACTAGGTCAGTGCCCGAAAATGGCTCAATGTATATGAACACCACGGACAATGTCCAGTATAACAACTAAACTACGGGTAGAGATCAATGATATTCGTACCATAGATCCCGGTGCGACCACGGTGCAGCACCGCGACGCATCAACTCAGACGCTCCTCTGGCTGCTGCTGTCTGCGCTCCTTCAGATAGAACGGGCGGCAAAAGGTCCTTATGTTCCCGAATCGCGCCCTCCACAAACTTGACAAACTCCCCGCCATGCACCATGTCGCCCGTCACCATAATCTTCTCCGGTCCATGCATGGTGGGGTACGCGCGCATCATGTACAGCAGCGTGTCCCTGACGCCGGCCCGGTACTCGTCCGGGCTCGGATAATCACCGACGGCATCGCTGTCCAGTGTAAAGCTCTCGATGTGAAGGTCGGGGACCTCGAAGGCCCCAACCGCGCTCTGTACGGGGACGAGCCCGGCCGTGAGCGCGTTGCGGCTGTAGTGCACCGAGAGCGGATTGATCTTGGGGAGTCTGCTGGCTTCCTGAGCGCACCTCTCTTTGTCCCGCCAGTGCTCGCATAGCTCGAGTCCGTAGCTGGCGTACGAAGCTGCCGTCTCCCAGAGGATGGGGTAGAACTGCCTCTTCGGGGTCACGTAGTCGATCCCGACAGGCCATGTTTCTTCAGGCCATTGCGCGCCGCCCGCCTCGGCTGGTCTCTGAAGTATTCCCCCATGTCCTCGTAGGGTGGGTTTGGAGATGAGGTGTTAGCAACTGCCTGCGGGAGGGGAGGGCGCTGAGTGCTATCAGCACACGGACGCAAGATGTGTGGAAGATGGAAGCGACAGCCTGGCCATGACGGCCTCGTATGCCCCGTCGCCGTAGTGGACTTTTGTCTGAGTCTGGAGCTGCCCGTCATGCGCTTCGAAAATGACAGCGGCTGCGCCGTACGCCTGCAGGCTGAAGCCAACGCCGAAGTTGGCAACGGTGGGCTTGGAGACGAGGGGCCTCTGGCTTGCATGGGCTGTGGCGACTTGAAGCAAACACACCAGAACGAGCAGTGCCCTCCATGAAATGGGGGTCATCTTTATGTGGCTTGGGATCTATTAACGGTTGTTGTGCTGCGAACGCCTGTTGATTGTCGGGGACAAGACCTGAAGTAGTAGATAGCACAGGCGCATGAATGTAAGCAATGATGCAACACCTCCTATCGAGCCCTGTCTGAGAGTTGGGGGCGGGTGGCTGATTGGTTGTATGTGCATGTATCCGTACAATGTACGAATTCTAGTTGGACTTACGAGTAGTCATGGGCGAGCCCACTGTTGTATATGTAGCTGGTATCATTGATGCTTGTTGTGTTGGTTTCATGCCCCAAGCGAAGCGGGCATACATGTAGTATTTAGACCAAGACCCCTTGAGCCGTCTTGAAGTCTTGGCACTTGCCGGGGTATTTCGCCAAGAGGAGCCTCAGCAAAATGGCCATTGTATATATATGCCCTTCGTGCTAATTGCATGCATCTAGGCACTGGTGATGTGTGTGCTTGGAGTTGGGCGTAGGTACATGTATGGGGTGCGGCGCAGCACCGTTTGGAGTCGCCACGCACACAGAATGCCTTTCGCTGTGCAATGACGCAACCGCCACCAGGTAGGTATAAGTAAGGCTGTGGACAATGCCATGATAGGTGTAAGTGAATGTTTCACCACCGGTCGTTGGAACTTCCACGCAGAGACGAGACAACAGACGTACACGCCAACGATAGACGTACACACCACCCCAATCTCCGGCCCAAGTCAAGCAGCCGCATCATCCCAGGAGCAAGACAAATAACCAGTCATCATGTACGGACTCACAGGCGGAACAGGCTACCACATCCATGGCATGGAGCTGCAGCGCGAGAGCCAGACCGCTGCGGACATTGAGAAGCTGCTCGGCCGCCACACCTCGGCCGTCCCTCGACACCTCTCGCGGGTCCTCTACATCCCCAGCCATGGCTCCTCGCAGTTTCACCTGCCCCTGTACGATGTGAGCAGCGAGTTCAAGACGGCCACTGGCGACGCCCTGATTGGGAGCTCCATGTTTACGACCAGGCTGAACTTGATGAAGACGCCTTCCGGAGGGGGGGCTGACGACGAGGTCCGGTATCTTGTGGATGCCGAGAAACGACAAGCCGGAGATGGAGAACAGGTCATTGCCCAGATACGGCGAAGAGCTCTGGGCGTGGTCGATGACAAAGACACCGTGTATGTGATCCCGGTGGGCGTACGACAAGGTGGCTGCTGATTCTTAGCCTAGCTCTCTTCTGATGGACACCGGGAGCGATGCCTTTAAGCTTAAACGCGGCCCCCCCGAGCCTGGCCCAAGCGATATGGTGTCCGTAGCCGCGACCTATCCCGTTCCCGACACAACGCTCCGCGACGGCACAGTCAAGCACCCGTGGTACTCATTCACCTCGCGCGACTCGAGGGAGATGCAATGGCGGGCCTATCCGGTGTCCCACGGGCCCCTGCGGTATACACTCGTCAGGACCGACAAGTCCTCCCAGCACCCCAGCGAGCTCCCCCACGACGACTGTATCGAAGCCATCTATCAGCACATTGGGATCAACACCCTCGATCTCTGCCACAGGGAGAGCCAGGGCGTGCTGATGCTGCCCGGCGGGCTGGACAGGGAGCTGGAGCTGCTGTACGTCGGCAGCCTCGTGGGGATGCTGTGGCAGGTTCGGCGACTGAGCACCGTCAAGGAGGACGCGACCAAGAACGGCCAGGCCAAGAAGATTCTCAGAAAGGTATTCAAGAAGTGACGATGGTCATCCGGTTCAAGAGCGGGCACGTCATCCTTGAGGAGAATATGACGTGAAGAAACAATCGGGATACGAGATTGACCCGAGACCGACGAGGATGGAGGTGGCTGAGGGCGACGACTGCGTTGGATACATGTATGTGCACGGGGTGGGGTGGCACAGCACGTTATGATATCTTACACGGAAGCGACGGCACAAACCACCTTGTCCCAGCTGACACGGATGTTTTGATACGGTCTAGGTCTATATGCACGTTTTGTTGAATGACTCATTTCTTCTCATATCCGTACCCAGCCACGCCTTCTCTCTATATATTCCTGGCCACATCATGCCCGTTGAGAGCGCAGTTGCAGGTGGATAAGGCCGTGAACACTCAAGGCCAAACCCTTCTTGCAGCACAGCTCAACTCTCCCACCACTTCCATTCTCGAAACAAACCACACAGCACACAGACCATCATCTGCATGGCCCAATTGAAGATCCTCATCTGCGGCGGCGGGTGCGCGGGCCCGGCACTGGCCTTCTGGCTCGCCCGAGCCGGCCACCGCGTCGTCGTCGTCGAGCGCTTCCCCGCGCTGCGGGCGTCGGGCGCCCAGATCGACCTCCGGCAGCAGGGCATCGAGGCCGTGAGGCGCATGGGTCTGCTGGACGCGGTCCGCAGCAGACGCGTCGACGAGGCGGGCGTCTCGCTGGTCGACTCCCGGGGGCGGGACCGGGGGACCGTCATGGCCAACACGTCGGGCAAGGGCGCGCAGTCGCTCACGTCCGAGTTTGAGATTATGCGCGGGGACCTGGTGCGGATACTGCACGAGGCCACGAGGGATGGTGTCGAGTATGTGTTTGGCAAGACGGTGGACCGGTTCGAGCAGGACGACAAGGAGGTCGTTGCCTACTTCTCGGACGGATCCTCCGACACGTACGACGTGCTGGTCGGGGCCGACGGCCAGGGCTCCAGGATCCGCAAGGCTATCCTCCCGGCCGACGCCCCAGACCCGTACATGCCGACGGGCCTGTACATGGCATACTGGTTCATCCCCCGCGCCGAGGGCGACGACAACATCCGCAGGACATACCTCAGCCCCGGGGGCCGCATGGCGATGCGCCGGACGCACAACGAGACCGAGACGCAGGTGTACTTCACCCTCAGGGACAGCCGGCCCGAGGTGTCGGGCGTGGCCAGGGCGCCCGTGGAGCAGCAGAAGCAGTTCTGGGCAGGGCGGTTCCGCGGCGCCGGGTGGCAGACGGACAGGTTCATCGAGGGGATGGAGGCGGCCGAGAACTTCTACTGCCAGGAGGTGGTGCAGGTCCGGACCGACACGTGGTCCAGGGGCCGCGTTGTGCTCCTGGGCGATGCTGGGTACTGCCCGTCGCCGGTGACGGGCATGGGCACGACGAGCAGCTTTGTGGGCGCCTATGTGCTGGCTGGGGAGATGATACGACACAGCGACGACCTGCCGCGGGCGTTTGCAGAGTACGACAGGAAGCTGAGGCCGTTTGTCAACGAGACGCAGAAGCTGTATCTGGGGGCGTATCGCCTGGCCATCCCAGATACGCGGTGGGGAGTCGGATTTGCGCGCTGGACTGCCTGGCTGCTCTGTCTTCTCCGCATTCCGGATCTTGCTGTGAGACTCGCAGGGGAAGAGAGGGGCGGGTGGTCATTACCGGACTATCCTGAGATGGCGCTTTGATATGACATGTGTATAGCTAACTGTACGTTGCGTGTATGTTGGATTGGGTCAGGGTAGTACTCCGGTTACATCAAATGCAACCAACTCAGCTCATACACGGCTTACAAGTCAAGCACCCCCTCTTCTGACGCGTGCAACCCCAAGGTCCATATACATCCGTGCACATGCTCCTCCTCACAGCCTAGCACTCTCCTTGACCAGCCTATCCGGAACAGGCACATGCACCGCCCGAATAAACTCGGCGAACCCCTTGCCCAGGCAGTCCAGCCGCTTGGAGCTGCTCACGCCCCTGCCCAGCGGGCCGTACACGACAAAGTGCACGGCGTAGATGTTGGGGAACTCGACCCTCTCGACAAAGTACGAGTCGCTCCAGTCCCTGCCCATCAGCTGCCGCAGCCGGTCCCGCGTCATCAGCGTCCGCAGCCAGTCCCACTGCTCGGCCGTCTGCACGAAGAGGCCCAGGTTGATGTTGGCGCCCTTGTCGCCGGAGCGGGCGAGGGCGACGTCCCCCAGGGGGCGCATGGTGGTGTCGCCAAAGGAGGAGAGCGACACTGGCCTCTCGGTCTCGTAGTTTGCCCGCGGCTCCAGGGGCTCCGTCCTCCCCGGCGGCCCAACCGCCATCCTCACCTCGCTGCCCCCGTCGACGATGAGCGTCACCCTCTCGTCGATCTCGCTCTGCGGCACCACCGCCGGGTAGTACCCCAGGAACGGCCTGGGCGCCAGGGTCCTCCAGTCCAGCGAGCAGTGCATGCCCGGGAAGTGCGCCATGAAGGTGAAGCTCCACGCGGCGGCCAGCCTCCTCAGGGCGGCGGGATCGCGCGCCTGGGCAAAGATGCGCATGTACGTCGTGGCCGCCAGCTGGCAGTCCGGGTTGGCCATGGGCACGCCCACGCGCTGGAAGTCGAGCACGTCGAGGCCGCCCAGGGCGTCCCAGCGGCGCAGCCTGTCGCGCACCTGGGCCTCCTGCACGTCCCACTTGTGGCCCGTCGCGTAGCCCGACGCGTTGACCAGCGCCTCGCTCTGGTAGCCCGCGCGGTAGAAGACGGCCAGCTTGGTCGTGGGCGGCGGCGCGCGGCCCCTGACCCCCGAGACATGCACGCGGTCGCGCGACTCCTGGCGCACCCGGATCTGGGAGAGATCGGCCTTGACGTCGCTGTTGAGGTACATGTTGCCCTGCAGCTCGTACAGAAGCTGGCACTTGACCGTGTCGGCCGTCACGAAGCCGCCCAGGCGCTCGTGCTTGGTGACGACGCACTCGCCGCTGCGCGAGATCTCAGCAATGGGGCAGCCGAGGTCCAGGAAGGCCTCGATGGGGTACTTGTATGCGCCCGCAAAGTTGCCTCCCGTCACGTAGGTCGAGCACTCGATCAGGTGGCCGCCGACGAGAGCAGCCGCCAGCTCGTCGTAGTCGGTCTCGCTCCACTGGTGCCACCACGCGGCTGCGGCGATGACGGGCGAGGCATCGGCGACGCGGCCGCATATGATGATGTCGGCGCCTTCGTCGAGGCCCTTCTTGATGGCGCGGTACCCGAGATACGCGTTGGCTGCCACGATGGGCATGTTCTCGGGGTCCTGGAGAAAGGAGAGGATATTCGTGTCCAGGCTCACATCGGGGTTCGCGCCGTCCAGGTGTGGGATGGGATTGGGGCCTCCTAGAAGTTGATGGACGCGGTGCATCAGGTTGTCGCCTTCGACGTAGCCCACTCGGAGTTTCAGTCCTTTCTTTTGGGCCTGGGAAAGTCAGTGAGTGAACTTATTCATGGACGGATTGATGGCTGCATCGCACCATCTGCTCCACCTCCTTTGCCATGCCCCGGGGGTCGAGGCATCCGCCGTTCACAATGACCTTAATCCGTCTCTCATTGATGATATCAAGAGACATGGCAATGCCGTCGTACGCGCTCTGGACCCAGCCTGGTCGCTTAGATGCTGCTGCGGCTTCGGCATTGTCGGCCATGTTGGCCTCTAGAGGCCACCAGTCAGATCGGTGCTTCAATCAACACAAGAACCGCATGAGCTCACCCGCCAGATAGTCGCCCGTAATGACATCGACTTGGCCGTACTTGGCCTGGTTGTACATGTGCACCGCAGGATCCGTGAGGGCCCCGGAGCAGTTGGCCACACGGACCGGTCGTTCTTTGTTCGCCATTGTGGCCATGTTGAGATTAATTGTAGGTCCGTAGTCAATTCAACCTCCAAGTTCAAGACAGAGAGGCAGATACTGCTTGTCAAAGGCCATGGCTGGCAGTGGTGACCTCATATGCATGGCAAGATCCTCGAGGACTCGAGTGGGGGAGCGAGTCTGGGCCGATCCGTGTGGGGAACCGAGGCATCGTATGCCGTTGGAGTTGCTGCTGCATGGCATTGAGAGTGCCAAGCTCTGTCCGGGGGTTGAGAGGGTAATATCCTCCGTCATTGTATTTCCCCGCAAATGCTGCGGCTTGTTGCATACTGCATCATTGGGGGTTGAACTCGTTGGTGCCAAGGAGCTCATGCATGCTCTTTGAGGATTGTCCAGGCTTGATGTGCCGTCCTCTATACATTTGAGCTATGGCTTGCTACGAATTTTGAAATGTCCAGCTGATCATCCGCTTTCTCCATACGCCTTGCAATATACCCTTTAATGAATCAAAGACCCTCCTACAGAACCCTCCCGCGACGTCGTCATGTATGTTGCCCAGAAGAGTGATAACAACGAAATGGTCAATGCAGCCGGGACAAAGGGATTCTGCAAATCAGTTTCCTGGCCCAGCGGAACCGTCCACCCCATAAAGAAGAGCAGCATGGGCATGACACAGGCGACATTGTACATCATCATGGCCCCAAAGCTCTGGTGTTCGCGTGCATAGATTCCCCAGAAGCATTTCCGCTCACGGCCCTCCTCTTCAAGCTTGGTCAATTTCTTGGGGAAGGCATCGAGGAGATTGTATGATTCGTGGCCGAGTCTTCGGCATGTGTGGTACCAGTGGGGAAAAGATCCGGGTTGATTACAAGCGTAGAACCGCGCTGCAAACTCGTGGCGCCTGATAGGGGGGATTTCGTGTTCGGGCATGGGCTTGGGCAAGTATCGGTAGTCCGCGTCGTCTTCATGTGGAAATCTATCCTTCTTCGTTGGAGAAAAGAAACTTTCTTCCCATTTCTCACACTGCACAAAGTTAGCGTACGACCATTGAGGGTCAAGAAAGAAGACCACTTACTTCGTAGAAATCGCAGTGTGAATACCGCCACACACTGAACCAACTCCGGATGAACCCTCGTAGACGAAAGTAATCTTCCCGTACTATTCTGAAGAATCCCTCGTCGTCAACCTGGGTAATGGGGATGTGGGCGAGTTTATAATCAGGAACCATCTTGAGTATGGGACCCTGCCTGACCACAAGCAGAACATGGCCGCTTTGTAGATCGTAATTCGAATGGCCAGGCTCATGGATCGTTGACATGACCTCCGGTCTAGAGGTATTGGAGCAACTGGACTGTACTGGCTGCCCTGATCCTGAGGGTCCTTGACTCGGGTTTCCGAACTTCGGAGAAGCCATAGCCCCTCCTGGGTTGTGAGGCGGCTTGTAGGCAGTGGGAGGCGGCGGAATCGGAATGGAAGAAGGCTGGGGAAGTCGACTAATGATTGACGTGAGGCGTCCAGCAAAGGCCGAGGGGGTTATTGCCCATCTGTCTTCTCCGCAGCTCTACACACAGTTAGCACACGAGTCTTCACCTAAACTTATACTCAGAATCACTGACACATGTCCATCTCAAGAGTGACTCGTCATCTTCGAGCGTCCTGGGACAGTGAGGGAGTGGCCACCAGTCCCAGTGTGAGCCTGTCCACTTCTCTATCGCATGCTGCCAGTTGCCCAAGGTTCTTTGCGCCCTTCCCTCGTTTCCCTCGCATCCTATCTTGATAGCTGAGGGTCTGGTGTGCCTCAGCCCTGAGGTTACTTCAACGAGTTCGTATTTCAGAGTAATTGCTTGGTACTGGTGCTCTGGGTTATGCCACCGCCTTATGAGATCTTGGAGCATAGAGTCAAAGGACGGGTAGATGAAGTTGTGGAGTTGACAAAGCAGAGTGTGGTAGGCATCACTACCCAAGATCGCCTCCTCTATCGGGTGGAGGCCTGTGAATGATTTTGTAAGGGAATATTCAAGATGTTCGTCCTCGGCACCCGAGTCCTCGGCAACAAATTCAGACGTGACGTCACTGTCATTCCATTGATACCCGTCGTAGAATCCTTGGTGAAATGATGGCCCTGAGAGCAATCTCTGCGTGATGCGAGATGCGGAAGTGCGGATCACTCCCGCGATGTTCTTGTTGAGCATGGAGTCTCCTGTAGTTTCTGCCTTTAGATGAATGGCGAAACGCTTCAGGAGCCTTCTGAAGTTTTTCTGCATGCTTTGAAGGCTGACCACATCGTGAGAGATAGCTTCAGAAAACAGAGACATGAGATAGTTTTCTTGTTGAAGAATAGAAGTGAGCCATGGAATCCAAGTATCTCTGGTCTCTACGAAGTCTGGTTCTGTTCCAATGACATGCATTGGCTCGGGTGATAGAACCGGCCACGATTTGTCACCAACAGCTTTAGAGTCTTTAAATTCAGACCCGTTATCTTGAACTCGAGGCTCTCGAACTTCAGGCTGTTTAAAATTGGCGTAATTAGAGTCGTGGTCACCGGGGCCGGGAAATCCAGAGACCTCAGTGTCGGAGTCTTCATTTTCGGGGTGGTTGACTTCAGCATCCTCGATTCCGCGGACAACGCCCGAATGAGACGGTATATGTTGATATCCCCGCAGCAGTTGCACGTATGTAGCCATGGAGAGATGGTTGTGCGACATGTAAGCCAAGACCTGGGTGAGAGGGGGGTCTTGGAGAAGACGTAGAAGCTCACTGTATAGATCTTCTGTAGCCGTTGAATCGAGCCGCAAATGTCCGCAGAGCTTCTGGAAGCTCTCATGCCAATCCATTTTAGGAACTTGAACTGTGTCGTAGGCCCGGAAAGGTTTGGGAATATTCCTGGGATCTTGAGCAATGAATACAATTGTTCCGCCCCGGGTTGAAGACAGTAAAGTCATGTTTAGGCTCCCAACCGCATCAAAATCATTGACATTATCAATAATCATTAGCCACGTTTTATTATCTCCTGAAACGTAATTCAAAGCATCATAATCCAGAATTTTTGAATCTCGGCCCCAGGTCAAGGGGTCCTCACCTTTCGCTTTGAGAGGGCCGATTTGAGTCCGGATATCCCTGCATGATTTGTGAAGGGTTTGTGCATTGGAAGCATCTACCCAGAAGACAGAGCACTCGGGGTCCTTGTCTCTGACTTGATAGGCTGTCTTGAGGGCCACCTGTGTTTTGCTAGCATCATCAGGGCCTTCGATGCTAATAAGTCGGCAATAATCGTGGCGATTCCATCCGAAAATAAGGCTGGATAGTTCCTCAAGGATGGATTTCGTTCCGTAAACCTCCGGGGGTGAAGAGAATGGAACGACGAAATGACGTGTAAAAGGTTCTCCGCTGGGGTTCTGGCTTGTTAGGAGACTAACATGACTATGTTGATCAAACAGGGTGGTTGTGTCCTGGCCCACATTTGTGAGTGCTGAAGCCTCCGGCTGTTTACCCCGAGCCACATTCTTGATTGCAGAGTTGAATTCATGGCTGAGAGGGTTTTTTCGTTTCGGACGTCCAAAAAAATTGCTAGTGATGTCCTGGCGTTTGGTGTGCTGCTCGTGAGAAGACATGGATTGGTGCTGCCAGTTCAACGCAAACGTCTGGAGGCGCCCTTGGGAAGATCTTTCCCTTATCAGTCTTTGAATTTGATCTGAAGTTGGGCGTTTATGAGGCTGCGTCAACATAAAGTCAAGAACAAATTGACTGATGAGATGAGACGTCATGTCTTTCACACTGGTGTGCAGAAGAACAGCTTGGTGGGCTTGATCAACCGCTTCAAGTCTGTGAAATCCGTTGTGAAAGCAATCCTCAAATTGACCTCCCAGAATGTAGTCCAGTCTTGAGATTGAATCTTTCCTTTTCAGGCGGTAGTTCTCACGACCCGATTCTCCGAGGATTGACCACACGAGCACTTCGCTGAAGACAGCACCAAGAGCCCACATATCAACCCCTGAATTTATATGAAGATGCGCCCTGGCTCTCTGATGCTCCAGGCTGTATTCATAGCACTCCGGTGCAGCTGGGTTTCAACATGTTAGCGGATTACATGATGCTCTAGATGCGGCCCACAAAGTAAGGCATAGTTACGCACAATACGTCCCGGACGCATTCCCCTGGTCACCGGCCTCCATGTCGCCACTGGGTTTCCACAATCTCCGCATTTTATCAACCCCAACGTTGGTGAGCTCGAACCGCACGCCATATGGCGAAGTTTCCGATTTTGGAAAGACCAGAATATTGGCTGGTTGGATATCTAGGTGAACCCTGTGAATGGTTAGCGACAGCTAATAAACGAGTAGAGTGTGGGAAGTGCACAACTAACCTCCCCATGAACCAGCTAGGCAATGTTTCATATGCCCGGGTGTCGTGAAGCTCGCGAAGTCCATTCAAGAGTTTTGAAAATTGGTCCCACAGCATCTCAATATCCCTCACGAAGACAGGAATGGGGGTCTTCTGGAAGAAGTCAAGGAGAGTGCCCATTGGGGCATGATTGAAGGCAATAATATGTCTTTGGGACTTTTCGTAGGAAATTGACCAGCAGATAGGGTCCAACTTGCTCGCCAGGTGAATAATTGAATCAGCCTGGTACTGGACCCGCCCCCCATGGTCTTGATAAACCCTGAATTGTGCTAAACGATCCTGTTTTAATATCAGTAAATACTCAAGCCAAATTTCAATTTTTTTTTAACAAAGTACTTACCATTCGGAAGAGACTATTGTAATGGGCATGTGCGCGCACCTCCCATATATGTGGTGCATCTTTCCCTGTCCCTTGCTTCCCCAGCGACCTCTCAAAGGTCACTGGCAAGATTTGTCGTGTAGAGAGTTCAGTTGGCTTGAATGTTTGAAGTTTTGTAAACTCAAAAGGGCAAAACATCCACTGCTGTTCCAAAAATTGGGGAGGCGTCTGGAATTGACGTGAGGGGATGCTATGGAGTGGCAGGTGGCTGTCATATACAGAGTGTGTGACGAATAATGTGATGTCTTCGAGCCGACCAATATATAGCAAGATGGATAAGATGAGAACGAAGTCTTCCGGAATACGAGATGGTACTGGCATTAGGCCATTGGGCCATCGTGGAACATAACGGATCCGGTCATCAGTCCAATAATCTCGGAGGCGGGGCCGGGAAATGTATTGAGCAGGCTGGCCGTGACCATCTACACCGGTAGTAAGATGGAGTTTCACGTATCTAACGAAATCAGAACGCTCAGTTTTAAGATCCATGCTAAGTGGATAGTCGATTTAAACGCGAGTACGATCGTGAGCGGCAGTGTGAGAGGGTTGTCAACTAATTGGGGGTTGTGCTGGGGAAAGCCCGATTATATGGATGTCAGCTATGCAGCTGAAAGTGCAAAGTGCAAAAAAGGAGGTGAACCCCAACATCTATGCAGTTGGACGTCACACAGTCACACCCTCTCAATAACTGCTATAAGCTACTGCACATCCCTTGGGCACAATGCACTTTGAGGTTGGGCTTAGACGCATCTGCTTCACGTTAGGGTCGGTAACCCGAGGCGTTAAAATTGCGGTCAGATGTATCGTTTTTGGCACGGTTCCTCGTTGGCTGAAATCCCTGACGATTCACTGCCAAGTGGTCAGAAGTATCGTAGCTTATGGAAGTCATTGAGTTAGCTAATAGGATGTGTCTGGTGTAGTGTTGGTCAGGGATCTGCCTCGGAAAGGAATGTGCGACGGCAAGTTGAACGAAAGGGGTCAATTTGAAAAACAAGAAAAATGCAACGGCCAGATTCTCATGAGATTCCCGGAAGGCCTGGCCTTCTATTTGAAATTTGTATCTTGGTCTTGTCCCACGTTTTGAGCTGAGCTACGCCGTGCACTCACTCCCTGGTCATTGATTGAGCTGCACTCGGAAGCACGATGCGACTGTACTGTCTCCGCATGCTGGGTTCTGGCTTAGCACCTGGACCGTTATCCGCCCGCCCTCCTCGGCCATGGAGCTGGCCTAAATGCATTGGTAGAAACCCCTCAAACAACATTGGGTTGTGGCTAGCCTGTGACATATTGACCCATTGTCTCTGCAGACCTCTAGTTTCCACACTCTTGAGGCTACCAGCAACCGGCCTTTGGAGCAGCTAAGGTTTCTAATCCATTGTGGTGTAACGGCTAGCATTTGGCGCTTTCATTCCTGAAATGGGAAAAGTGCCGCCAAGATCGGGGTTCGATTCCCCGCAATGGAGATCTTTTTTTTTGGCCTATTCCTCCAAGAGGGGACTCCGCTTTTAGGTGCTACCTAGTTGGCCCAAAGCCACTCTTTTGCCTCGTAGTAATTGTAGAAATACGATAAGTCGTACTATCAGTGGATGTTGCTTGGGTCCTATCAGGCTTGGGGAACCATCTATAAGCATGACGAGACGGGCGAGGTATAGAGTCAGCAAAGGCGCCAGTGTTGAGGCTGGTCCTGGGTAACCAAGTCCCGATATCTGCTGTGCCCGATCATAGCTCCAACCTCAATATCATCTCAAGGGAATTTTCCAAGGCCCATAGTCCAACTCCCCCCGTCGATATACCATATCGTCTCCCAAACGGCCACGCTGCGTATATATCCGCTGCAACAAGATTGCCCTTGTGTCTCCCAATGCCAATCGGATGCCGCCTGCTACTCTCACTCCTCCTTGGGAGGTCCTAGTCCCCTTCACCGTGCCACATAATCCCATACTCGATTGGTGGGAATTATGCGTGTGCGCTGCAACCCGGCATATGGATGAGGGGAACCTCCATCTCGTGGTCACAAGCAAACTTGGTAAAACAAAAGCATACATCAGAGGTGAAAGAGGGGGATGTAACGTGAGACGTCATCTCGCCCGTATATAAGTGGTGTGGTATTTGAATGCTTAACTACAATATTCGTTCATCCATGGTGATTGTTTAGAGCAGGTATATTGTGATCTGCCAGAATGCATCTTCGTCACATCATCTATATGCTCGCCTCCGCAGCGGAGGTCTGCTATGCCCTCTCCACTAGCCGGGCCATCTTGGAAAGGCACCCCGACTGGTCCGTCTCCATTGTTGAATCCACCATGGCACGCCATACGCCGGACAAGATCGGCGGCTGGGGATACATCTCTGGCCTCTACATGCTAGGGCAGTACCAAGTTTATAAGCGTACCGGAGACCCACGATATCTGTCGTACATCCAGCAGTGGGCGGATCGCTTCGTCGATGACAGTGGCCACTTGAACAGCACCCTTGAAAGTCTCGACAGCATGCAGGCCGGCAATGTCCTGCTCTTTCTCCATAAAGAGACAGGAGAGTCAAAGTACAAGACAGCTGCTACCCAGATACGGGATCGCCTGGAGACGTACCCGCGCACTAACGATGATGGCTTTGCGCACTTTGTCACGCGGGAACACCAGCTCTGGGCAGACGGGGTCTTCATGGTCAACCCGTTCCTGGCTCGGTACGGCGCCGCGTACGGCGAGAGCGACTACACCGACGACGAGACGACGCACCAGCTCATTGTGTACGGAAACCACCTGCAGGCCACCAATGGTCTCCTCCAGCATGCCTACGACGAGGCACGGGAGCAGGTCTGGGCAGATCCCGAGACTGGCCTGTCGGCGGAGCAGTGGTGTCGGGCGATGGGCTGGTACGGCATGGCCATGACGGATATTCTGGAGATTATTCCACGGCATCATCCTAACCGGAGGCATATCCTCGACAAGCTGCGGAGGTTCGTGGCGGGCGTCAAGAGGTATCAGGATCCAGAGAGCGGGCGTTGGTTCCAGGTCGTCAACAAGGGCGACTTGGAGGATAACTGGACCGAGACGTCGTGCTCGGCCATGTTCACCAATACCATTTATACGGCACTGGATAGGGGGTATATTCAAGATCACCACGGCGAGCACCGAAAGGTTATGAAAAGGGGATATGCTGGTGTTCTGGAGCGAGTCCAGAAGAACTCGGAAGGGTTGACGGATGTCCTTGAGATATGCGTGGGGACTGATGTTGGCGATCTCGAGTGGTATCTTGAGAGACCACGGGCTACCAACGATCAACACGGCCTGGGGGCGGTTCTCTTGATGATTGAGAAGGTCGCTCACGGTTAACAGGATGGGGGACATATTGAAGGAGAAAGTATCAAACTAGTCTATTTCATACGAAAACTTCAGGCTCTATCTCATAAACCTTTCAGATTGGTGTTGATGGTAGTAAGGGCAAAAGGTACAGCCCCATTCTCACAGGAACATTGGGATTCCCATGTAGTGCGACGCTAGACTGAACCGTGTCGAGAGTATAGTAACGGATTCCCACCTGGAGTATCAACAGTCACCAATTCAATGTTTGCCAAGTTTATATGAAAATACCACAGCCAATGCATGTACGTCTCGCTGAAGGAAGAAATCTGCGCTGCGCCACAACACAGCCCCTGAGGCCAATAGATATCAATATTGATGGCATGAGTCACTTTGGGACAATTAACAGGAAATATAGTAGTAGTGCCATCTATTTATTTACTGTCTATCTGCTTCTGTGCCTTGGGCTATCCCCACAATCTCCATCACACCTCCAGGAATTACCTTACTATTCGTGCAACTAGACTATATCGCACCAATGGCGCATCAAGCGCACAACATCCCCTGGACGGTTCTCTTATCCAACATCCGCTGGCGCCTCTCCAACCCATGCGAGAAGAATGCCACTGACTTC
This sequence comes from Amphichorda felina, assembly GCA_016490725.1. Classification (NCBI taxonomy): domain Eukaryota; kingdom Fungi; phylum Ascomycota; class Sordariomycetes; order Hypocreales; family Bionectriaceae; genus Amphichorda; species Amphichorda felina. Next base: position 38,709 of record JAEMHR010000118.1, read on the forward strand.
CACCTCCGCTTCAAGCCTGACCAAGCCAAGAAGCTCACCTACTTTACCGAGGCCTTCGCGCGCAACATCCACGACCATGCCGAGACAGAGCGTAAAAAGTACCCTGAGACGTACGAGCCCCCGAAGCCAGACGAAGTCATCGTGAGCGACCGCGTGGCCCTGATGATTGCGCCGACCGTGCGGCGCTGGCGTGCGTCTCACTTTGAACCAGCAGTCAACATTCCCAAAGACACTCCCGTTGATTCCCTCTGTCGCCATACAGATTCCAGCCGGCGGTGCGGGTGCGCCGTGCCTTACGTGGAGCGGACTGGACGGGCCTTTGCGCGCCAGCTTCAGCTCAACAGGTGCTATCATTTCTTCGATGAAGACACGAATGCGGGCGCCTTTATCAACGCCGAGATTGTCAAGACGCTGCTCCTGTACGGGGAGATGGACCCCATCCTCCGGGCCTGCTCCCATCCCGACGTCTGCCTGCACCACTGGTGGCGAATGCAAGAGTGCTACGACACAGATCCCTATCTCGGGTGGGATCACATTGCGAATGCGGCCCTCGATTCTTATATCCTGCTCAACGTCATCTACGGGTTTCCAGACACGTGGAGTACAACCCGCACACGCGACAACGACTATCGTCGAGGGCGGAGTTATCAGGCCCTTGTCTTGAGGCGCCTGGACGCCGAAACAACAACAGAGGTGGTGAATTACCCTCACGCCCAGTTCTTTGGGGTCGAGTACGACAAGTATCACACCGAGAAACTCCTGAGCCGTATATCCGCATCGCCTCCCGGCCCACGTCCAAGCAAGTCCTGGATCAGAAAGAAAATTTCATTCGGGCACCTGCCATACGAGGAGCTCCTAACCGCCCTTGATATTAGCTACCAGCATGCGTCACAGGATGACTCGAAAGTACGGTGGATGCTGTGTGAGAAAGGCCTCCCAGTCGAGATTGCAGACATGATCCTCGACATGGCGTCGTACCATGGGCAACGTCGCCTGCCGGTGCCTCACGACCCGTTCCACCCGGATAACTGCGAGGAGCTGCGGAAGTATCTCACATACTGCTGGCAGCTTGTTGTGCGGTGCGCAATGCTAGGAAAGGAGCTGTCTATAGAGACCAATTGGGCGAAGTGTGTCTCCGAGTCTCTGGTGAGGCTATTCTCTTGCCCATGCCGTGAGATGTGTTCGAGATCATACCTACTGGAGGACTAACAACTCACTCACTGGGACTTGTCCTTGAGATTTATCTGAAGCCCATATGTAAATGTAGTGTTGGTGACTGGCAATACGGAGCTATGGACACATTTGATACAACATAAGCCCTGGCTCGTTTAACAATCTGGGGAATCCCTAATGGACTCGGAGATACACGTGCACTCGAGAATCAAATCAGCATCACCAGAAGCGGTCAATCAAGATCTTGGCCGAGGCACCGACGGCACCGGCAATTCCCCCGATGGCTGCTCCGGCGGCGGTCCCAAGCACGGGAACGGCGGAGCCGATCAGGGCCCCCACTACGGCTCCGGCGGCCGCTCCGGCCAGGACTCCGGTCCCCGCTGCGGCTCCGGCTCCGGCCGCCTCGCCGAGGACTCCCTGCATGGGCTTCTCCAGCACATCGGCCACATACGATCCTGCCAGCGCCCCCGTCGCCGCTCCGCTCGTCGCCGCAGCCACCGCAGCAGTCGCCATGGTCGCCCCCCCTGCCAACAGTGGCGCCTTGGTGCCAGCCCACTTCACGCCCATGCTGACAATATCCGCCGCGCCGCTGGCTAGCCCCAGCCCGCTCATCAGCCGCTCGCCCTTGGACACCTCAACCGTCTCGCCGCCCGCGCCTGTCGTCGTGCCCGTCATGGCCGCGTGGGCTTCGCTGGACGCCGTGAGCCCAAACGCGACGATGCCGATGACGGTGAGCGGGCCGCCGACTTTCTTGGCCACGGCGCCCACGCCCTTGGCCACCTTGGCCGCTCCTCTGGCCGTGGCCATGAGAGCCTCCTGCGCTGCGGGGGTGACAATGTTGGCCGCCAGGTTGAGCTCCTGGCGCGCCGCCTCCAGGTACGGGTCAGCCTGGTGGATGAACTGGATCCCCGACTTCAGCCACGTCGGGGCGCGCTCCATGAACTTGGCCATGAAGGACGCCGCCGCGTCGCCCTCCAGCTCGACATTCTTCAGCGTGATGGCCATGATGGACTCGAGGTCCTTCTCCAGCCTCTGGATGTTGCCGCCCCTGACGCTGGCCTGGCCGACGAAGCGCCTCAGCATGGCGTTGAGGCCCTCCTCGCCCCTCTTGGTGAAGTCGCCCGCCTTCTTGACCATCTCGCGCACGCTGACAATCTTGTGCTCGACCGTCAGCCGCGCCTCGCGGAAGACCATGTCCAGGCGCGTCGAGCCCTCCACGCCGCCCTCCAGCCCCTGCAGGTACCTCTCGAACTCGACGGGGCCCAGCCCCCAGCGCTGCTGCGCGTAGCGCGCAAAGTCCTGCGCCGACCGCGTGCCGTACACCCTGCTGAGGATCCCGCGCTTGGCGTGCGCGAGCTCCCTGCTCATCTGCCGCGCCCCCTGCGCTTCCGCCACCAGGCTTGACCGCAGTTGCAGGGCCTCCTCTGTCCACCCGCTGGAGGGATCGATGGGGGGCCCTGAGGACGATCCGCCTGGGTCGGCGAGCATGACGGGGTTGGACTGTGCGTACTGGTACAGGTTCAGCCCGTCTGCTGCCCCCCTGGGGTCGGCTGATGTGAACCGGCCCAGCCATGCTGCGTAGTAGCGCACGCCGAGGTGGTAGAGCCCGCTGTCGTCCAGCTCCTTGCCTAGGAAGCGATATCGCTTGGGGATCTCGGTCTGGTGGTACGTGGATCTCAGAGACGAAACACCGTACGGTGTGTATTCCTCGTAGGAGAGTATCTTGGCCTCCTGATCTACCTCCATCGTCGCCGACCCCTGGTGGTTGGACAGCTGGTAGCGATACACTGTGGCGGGAGCGCGGGAGTCGGATCCAATGGTCCTGTGGTCGACCAGCAGTAGCCGTCGCCCAGACTCAGCTATGGTGAGGCTGTGAATCTCAGTCGTGATCTCGCCAGTGCCGCTATACCGCCGGAAGACCTCAAAGGCGCCTCCGATGTAGACTGTCTCCTTTACAGGCACCACATTCCCGTCGTCCAATGTCCTCTCTGTCACCTTGCGCACCCTCTGACCCGTTGCATCGTAGCGGTAGTATGTCGCCTCTTGGAAGCCATCCTCGGACTTGTAGGGCAGAGACGAGGAGGCCACCATGCGGTCTGAGTAGTCATACTCAAGTGACCCAACCGTGGGCATCCATGTCATGGACCCCGTGACTCCGGATGGGCCTTGATAGCGATACTCATCAATATTCCTCCCCACGCGCGTCCGAGACAGACGGTTGCTCTTCTCCCCTTCTAATATCGAGCTCGACTCGTCGTACTCGTACAGCCGCGTCCAGGCCCTGCTCTCCGACGGCGTTTCATGATGCAGCGCAAGAATATTTCCCTGGGTATCGTACTCGTACCGCTCCGTATATCGTGCCAGGGGTTTGTCATCGTTGGCATGATCACCATTGAAATAGTCCCCTGAGCTGTTCCCTGGCCGATTCCTCCCGTCCTTGGCTGCTGCCATCTGGCCGATATGTTCACGACCCGTGGCCTCGACCAGCCGACACAGGGAGTCATACCAGAATGACTGCGACGGGTCAACACGCTGATTTCGGAATAGTATGGTCTGCCTCGCATCGTCCCTGATGTTGGTGATATTCCCTGAGGCATCGTACGTGTACCGTAGGTCCTGTAGTTTATCCACTCTTGGGCGCCGCCGCTTTCGCCTCCTCGGCAGACCTTGACTATCACTTCCCCCAGAACAAGTCGAGTCAGAGCTGGAGCTCGAGTTGGAGCAATCACACAGACAGCACCGTGTGGCAATAATTCGTCTGACCTTGAAAGTCAACTCATCATATGAGACGCGCGTCTTGACCCCGTTTCCCTGAACAATGCAGGTGCGCTGTCCCTTGGCATTGTAGGAAACCCCCTCGATGACGACCTGGTTGTCCTTTGTGCCACCAAGTGTCATTGGCACCGTTTGTGGCATCATCCGGTCGTTGTACGTATACCGTGTCTCCGTGCCATCTGGAAGCACCGTTTTTATCACCTTGTTCAGAGCGTTGTTATACACCACCTCTTGGTATGTTGTCGCCTCAAGATCAACATCGTCCCGCCAGTCAATAATCCCCCTGACGCGACTAGCCAGCTGCCGCGTGCTCGCGAGGACATTCCCCTTGAAGTCGTATCTCGGCGTCCTCGACACCCCCGTCTGGTCCATGGCCTCGACGATGCGCCCACGCGAGTTGGCCTCCTCACTCCCCGGCTGATCCTCTCCATATACTGCCCTCTCAACGAGATGCTCGCCATCTTGCAGGTTCCCGACAAACATCCCACGTACCCTGCGTATCCTATCCAGGAAAGGCCGGAAGACCTCGCCACGGCCGTTCCACGTGCGAATTGCCGTCCCGCCGACGTCCTTGAGCGTCCATTTCTCGCCGTTGTCCATGTGTTCCTCCCTGATCACGTCGCCGCCAAAGTTGTAGCGCATCCTGCTGGCGGTTCTTCCCATAGTATCGACGACCTTGTACGGGAGGCCCATGATATCCATGTAAAACGCCTGCCTGACCGTCTCATCCCCCCGAATGCCACCCCCCCTTTTACGACCCTCCCCCCCCCGTCGAAGAGTCTCAAGCTTGACACACTCCCTCCCCAGCGCATCATAATACGCCACCGACGGCGTCCCAGCATGCACCGCAGACGCCCTCGCAGCCCTCTCCTCCTCAGCCCCCATCTGCCCTCCCCTCCTCCGCGCATACCACGTCGGCAGATACTCCCCCCTCCCCAGCCTCCCCACAAACCCGCCCACGTCCGCATCATCCGCCGGGTCCGCCGCCAGCACCGTGTCGGTCCTGTCCCAGCGCTGCGCGTCCCACGGCGTCGTGACCACCTTGGTCCACGTGTGGTCCGGGTTGATGACGGCGACGCCCCGCCCCAGCGCGTCGTACAGCATGATGGGCGACACGCCGTGGGTGGCCCGGTCCTGGAAGCGGTGCGTGGCCGAGAAAAAGGGCTCGTAGCTGCGCACGGGGCTGGCCTTGTTGTTGTAGACGACCCAGGAGCTGGTCAGCCAGCGGTCGTGGGCTTCTTCTTCTTCTGAGCCATTCCTCTTCTCGAAGTTGGTGATACCACTGCTAGGTACTAGAGGCCCTGGTTCACACTGCGCCTTGGCTTGAATCGGCCGCCCTGTTCCATCAGAGTACGAGAAGCCCACAAAGACACGCGATTCTTCTCCTGCTGCGAGCTCCGACTCGTGCGTCTCACGTGTCATGCTTGACGACCAGTTTGGCTGCGGGCAGTCGAGGTGCTTGGTGCGGCGGTAGGCGTGTACGTCGTAGACGCTGCGTGAAGTTGCTTTGCCTAGCAGATCAGAGGCCGTCACCCTCGGACTTCTGTAGTAAGACTCGACCTCCTTGTCGTCCAAGTCGAGCTTGATACCGTGAAGACTGTCCCCCCTGCTCTCTTCCGGCTTGCCCCTGGTGGCGCTGGCTACCACATTGCCGAGGACATCAAACGCCACCTCGACCCTATTCCTGTTGGCGTCCATGCGCAGAAACACAGTTAAAAGGCGATAGTCATGGCCCCTCCGCAGCAGCGGCTTCCCCGGATCTATATCCCGCTCGCCCACCGACATGACGCTGCCGTACGGATCGACCACGTCCTGCGCGAGGAGATTATACCGGTCATACGAGAACGTCGTCTCGGCAGGCGCTGCAGGTGCATGCCACGGCGTGCGAGCCCGCCGCAGGACGAAGAAATTGTCCCTCGCGCACCGCAGCTCCTCCTCGGGGGAAGCGTCGTGCTCCGGGGAGAAGAAGACGTCGCCGGTGTTGGACCACCAGCCGTCCTCGTCGGGGAAGCGGTGATACGCGCCCTCGTCCCCGAAGACCTGCTGCAGCTCCGAGGTTTGCAGCTTGCCGCCTGAGACGTAGAGCTGTGCCTGGGCGTCGCTGAAGACGAGATCGTGGTTCTTGTGCGGCAGCATCAGGGACTCGATGACACCCAGCGGGAGCGGGCCGGTTAGGTCGTCGCGGCGGTAGATGGACCGGGCCTTTTTGGTCATGCGACGGTACAGTCTTGCCTTGGACGGATATGGCCCGTCGAAGTTGTTAAAGGGGATGTCAAACTCCCCCGAGGTGAGCTCTGCAGCAGCACGGCGGGCTGCTTCAAACGGCACCCAGCAGGCACTTCTGCTGCTCTTTGATGTGTGTGCCACCGAGAGAATATTGATAACCTCGTAGAGGCTGGACTCGGCAATGGCGGGCAAGACATACGCCTCCTCCGTGTCAATCATGTTAGTATACGACGTCTCAACCAGCTTGGCATACGCCCGCCTCTGCCTCTCACGGTCCTCAGTTTCCAGCATCGGATTCGGATCGTCGTAGCGTCGGCCGTAGTTGACAGCCAGCTGCCTAGTGACATTCCCCAAGAAATCCGTCTCCAGGACCAGCGAGTGCTGGATGCGCGGATCGAGACGCATCTTGCCCTCTACGCGGTACAGCTTCCGGTCGTAGAGCATCTCGAGCGACTCCTTGGCGCGGACCATGAAGACGGCGTGTTTGTTCTCAAGGACGAGGGGCTGCCGCTGCTCGACGACGTAGCTGGACTGGGTGGCCGAGACGGGGATATCCTGCAGGGCGGTGCCGTCGAGGGAGTAGACTTCGGCTCTGAGGGGGGAGCCCTTGAGGGCCCGGAAGGCCTCCTGTTGCTCCTGGAGGTTGGCTTTGTGAGGGATGTCTTGTTTTCCATCTGGCATTCGAATAGATGTGGGGAGTTCCGTGTCTGAGAGTTTGACATCGGCCAGGTCTGGATGGAGACCCAGGTCTCGATAGTACTCATGCCTGTAATAGTCCTTTGCGCAGTGACCATGGCGAAACTGCCCATTGTGATACCAAGACCGAGATAGAATAGGCGGTATATGAGACGCTTGATCAATGTTGGAATGCCTCCTCTGCTGATCATCGAGGTTGGAGTAGCGCTCCGTATCCCAGCTCTCCACAAAGCCAAACCCCCTGAACTCGCGCTCGACGCCATCAAAGTAGCCGTCGTGGTAGGCATAGCGTGTTGTGAACAAGTTACCACTGATACGGTCTACCGTCTCAGACTTCTCAACGCAATGGACGGGGAAGGGCAAATGCGTCAGCCAGGGGCGGCCGGCTTTTTTGTCCCGGGAATAGAAGAGACTCGAGCTGGTGTAGGTCAGGTTTGTCTCCATGCCTGTATTGTTCTCTACTTTGATGAGCAGGTAGGGCCTTTGCTCCATCAGGTCCAGGTATCGGATCTGGCTACCTGCATCGCTGGGAAGTTTGGACGACCACACGAGACAGGCCGTCCCTTTTCCCAGCAGGTCCACGACTTGGACATTGGACGTGGCGTTGACAGAGGGGAAACCATAGATTGGATTACCCTCACTCCACCCGTTTCCAGAAAGATTGTGATAGATGACTGGTGTGTGGCCCCCGAGATATACAATATCCGTCGTACCGGAGCCGTCCACATCAGATAGCCTCAGCAGCGACTGGTCAAAGAGCTCTCCATGGTCAAGGGTGGGAGCATTCCGCATCGTGACCCTTCGTCCAAATCGACCATAGCCCAAACTCGGCCAGTAGCAGACCTCCTCGTTCCGGATCCTGACAATATCGGCGAGCCCATCGCCCGACATATCAGCCACATACATGGCCTCAACACCATCCCAGAATACAAGCCTAGGAGGACCACCCTCAGCTGGAGGAGGTGTAAACTCAGCATCCGTGAATCCCGATTTACCGCAGCCGTAGTAGATGCTCAACACGTCGCCATTCATGACCAACACATCAGTCAGCCCATCGCCCGTCAGGTCCATCAACTTGACATTGCGGGCTCCCCATGCAATATTGGGCAGCATCTCAAAGGGCTTAAACGTCTGCCAGCCGCCATCCTCGTCCCGGTCATGGCCATAAAATCCCGGTGCCCCCGGTCCGCTGAGCTTGACCAGATCCGCCTTGCCGCTACCGTCAAGGTCCATCCAGGCTCCCGACTCTGCTGAAAAGACCAATGAGGGAACTTGGGGAAGCGTCTCGGCGGCCCCAAACTCGCCGTCGCCGTTGTTGGCCACGTACATTAGGCCCCCGTTGGTCCGGGATACGACTCCCGCGAGCCCCTGGCCGTCCAGATCGACGATCTGGTACGCAGCGTCGTCGAAGCCCATGGGCAGGTTAGATAGAGAGTCTCCCTCCAGAATATAAGGCGCATCAGAAGCATGAGGCATAGAATAGGTAAATTCGACAGGAGGAAGTGACGCCCGGTCATACCCTCCCCTCTCTCTCCTGCGCCACGCCTCCTGTGCAACGGACCTGATGACTGTCGTGATGGCCAGACCGGTTGTTTCATCCCGTTGCACCGGCTCATACTCGATATTCATCGCCGACACAACGCAGTCACGTCCAACGTCCGGCTCGTCGGGAAAATGGTGAAACATGAGCACGCGCCGACATAGGCGATACTCTCGGATCTCGAACCCTGCGCGCCGCGAGGAAAATGGATCTGCTCGACACGTCCAGGGACGGCACTCTATTGTCGTGGGAACGTCGTCGTCATGTTCGCCATAGTCCAGGACGACCTGGAAGAGCCAGTCTGTGCCATCTTGGGCAAAGCTGGGGCTGACCCGAGACACAGTGTTTCCGTATTTTATAGACTTGAGGTACCGATGTGCAGAACGCGATGATCTGGTGCGGTGCCCCTCGTCTAGAGCATCGACATCCACCTCGTCGTCGTTCTCAGCCTTGTACTCGAATACAGTGAGGTTTCCCCTCTCGTCGTACGACCGCGAGGGCAGCCACTGAAACACGCGTCGAAGGGGGTCATCCGGGTCTGCAACCCTACAAGCCGCGCTGTCGCCGTAGATGGTGGTGCCATTATCCGACGCCTTGACCTCCCAGTGCGTCTCGCCAGTATCGACATCCGCCACCTTCCAGATGCGCTGGAACGACCCCTCGATGTGCGGTCTGTATGCCGTCACCTTGAACATGCGCCCTCCCTCACAGCGCATATGGACTTTCCGTCCACCGATGGTCTGTCCATTCCATTCCAGCTCAGGTACCAGGTCCTCAGCCCCCGTGATCTGGAAGACATCCTCCTCCGCATCACAACCATCCCGATATCGCGGGATGCCCTTGTCTGTCTTGCGCCGGATCGACGATGTCGACAGTGACCACCCCATGCCAAACGCCCCAGTCCCGCTCCCCGAGTCGTACGACAATGAGAGACTCGGCCCAGCACCGCCACGTCCAGGACTCGTAGGAATAGGCACTGACGTAGACCCAGTCCCCGTGGCAGGGTTCACAGAGAACTTCTCGCCCATCCCACGCAGGGATCCACTGGCACTGGGGAGGGCGACGGAGGGCAGGGTGTACGGGGACTTTGCGAGACCGGCCGCACCCGGCTTCTTCTCGCCGGCCCTGGATGTGCCAAAGGGGGTTGCGGACTTTGCATCTGCTGCCGAGGGCGGCTCCTCGCCGCTGCTGGTGAGATTGCCTGGTCTCCGGGCCATGGGGACTGTGCCCCTGAGGCCCCTCTTGTCGTCGTTGGATGTTGGAAACATTGCGCTAATGTTGCATGTTATATATTTGATGGAACTGATCAAGAATGTAGATTAGATGATATAGAAGAAAAAGTGATTAACGTGACAACCCTTTGTCCTTTCCTGAGCCAAGGCACATCTCACGAGATTCGGCGTGCCAAGGCACCAACAAGCTCTTGGGTCTAGGTATGTCGTGTACTTCCACTGTCAGGACAATTCACGGCTCACTAATTCTCATGATGGTCTCAGGAATAGACCTCTTCATGTACCGCCGTGGCCGCCGACGCGCATACGGATCATCCCCCCAGTTATTGTGACAATATCATCAGGCAGCGTACTCGCTGAGCAGAAGAATGCGGGTGAAGGGAGGATGCATATGTACATCACAAGCACGGGGCCATGCAGAGTTTCTGCGTCGCTGGAAGAATGAGATTCGTCTTTTATTCTCTGATCATATCTAGATGCGCCCAGTAATGATGGTAGGGTTTAATCGATCAAAGTCTCGGCTTACAACGGCGAGCTTGGCAGCTAGGGTTAAGGTGACAGATGAATTAGTCCTAGATGGCCCTCTAATTATAGACGAGATGAAATCATACTCGGTCAGTGGCTTGATGTCTATTAACGCTGCTTAAGACTATTGGTCCCTCTCTCGCTTGCATGGTGACTTCATCCCCGACCGCAATACTTGGCGGCATGTCACGCAAGATTTTTATGTGGTGCATTTATCCAGGCATGTGAATTGAAGAATTGGGAGTATACGGCAGTCAGCTCTAAATGTCTACACACCGTCTGAACATGATGAGCTCCAACTCTCCATCTACACGTTATCATCATCATCATCTCGTCAGCGTATATAGAACGGCTCAGATGAGCCCACCGTTGTTGATCTGCGTACCGCACACCACCACACTTCAAAGACACGATACGCTCTCTCAATCTGCCACATCTAACATTAACTGTCATGCACGGCCGCTCATGGGCCCCGGCTTATATGCACATGGTCTGGGACGGGCCTTGGATGGCACCATCGTCTCCTCCGGGTCTTCCGGGGCGACGTCAAAGTTGTCATATGCTATAGCTTGAACAACCAAGGGTACTCTCAAAGTAAGAGGCCATCGTGAGATCTGTCCTGGCGGCCCATGTCAGCCAAGCTTGTAGTTAGCAAGTCGTCCACTCCTGCTTCAGGCCTAGTATAAGGCCCTCGCAAACACCCCTTTACACCATCACCATATCAAACCAACTTGGTGAGAAATGCAACCGGCACCATGTCTGCGACGTACTTCCTCATCCGCATCATCCCAACCAGACTCGTATCCCCGGAAAAGTTTCGCAATGCCCTGTCCAACATCACCATCACAGCCACGGACAAGACGGTCCGCGACACGTCCACCGACAGGATCCTTGGAACCGCCAGTGGCCTGCCGTCTCTCCCAGACACCGTATCACCAGGCATCCCTGAGCTGACGGTGAGAGCCAACCCACCTCATCTGGAGCCGTCCATCCTCCAGCATCTCAAACCACAGCCGCCGCCGTCCCATGGCCCAGGGTCTCCTCCTCCCCCTCCACCACCGCCACTGGCCCTCTCTGTGGCCACGGCTGTCATTGTGGTCAACCCAGACGAGATTGACGACTCGCTCGAGTATCCCACATCCACCTCCTTCGACATCCAGCTCCAGGTCAACGCCACCAATGGCGTCGGATACCCCCAGCGCACTGTGCGCAACCAGGTCATCGACTTCAACATCAGCTGCACGACAGATGATCTCTCCCGCTTCCAGAATGCCTACACCCACGTGCCCACCGACATCTATCTCACCATTGATGTTCCTGAGCAGCCACTCGCCGATGGCAGCACCACAGGGATCGTCCCTAGTCACGATGGCAAGGCCCCCAACTTCCACACGCTCCATGACGCCATCAACAATGTGCTGCAGAAGGATCATCCAAGCGGGGCTTCGTCGCTCGAGGACATGACCACGTATCTCACCACCGCCCAGTGCCAGGAGATCGCCTCGGAGCTGATCTACAACCGCACCATTGACCCTCCCCCAGCGGCTCCCCATCCTACCTCCAACACCAGCAACCTCGGCCCCCAGGGCACCATATTCGAGGACTTATTCACGCCTGACCCCAGCATCGATGACCGGACGAGGCTGGACAGGGAGATGGACCGGCAAAAGTTCGAGGGCGAGCGTGCGTCGTACTACGCTCTGCACAACGCCGACGCGCGCCAGCTGGCCAACCACGTCTTCACTCTCGCCATGGCCGTCCGCGCAGAGTATTACACCCACCAAAAGGTCCAAATGGCCACCATAGATGTCCCTGTGCCCGATACGGCCTCGCACCAGTCCTCGAGAGCAACCCCCCAGCTACCCCTGACCGCAGATCCGGCACTCGATCCCGCCTTTGTCGTCCCTGCTGCCTTCATATACGCACTCACCACTTCCAACGCAACCTCCCAGCTCTTTGATACCCGTTTCCAGGTGCTCATCACCAGCACATCCGACACACTCAGGGGCCTCATGAACCAGGCCATCGACGACGGCCTCTTAAATCACCCTGACCAGCATGGCAATGTCTATGAGGACAAGACCCTCACAACAACTCCAGCGACACACATCAACCAGCACCAGGCCATCAGGCGCCTCGTCTCTCTGCAGCCCTTTGTTCAGACCACCGGCGACCGCTTTGTCCAGCTGGGCGGCAATGCCGACGTCGCCAACCTCGTGCGTGCGTGGCTCGACAGTGACCTCAAGGACGAGGATCTCACAGCCGGTTTCTGGCGCCCACGCTTCCCGTCACGAGAGTACCTCATCACCCTCCTCGAGATCATTACGCCCAATCAAGAATCCCTCATCACGGGCATTCTTCAATTCCTGCGCACACCTGCCGGTGCTCAGATCGCCACCGTCAACGACCTTGTCCAGGTCCCCGAGCAGTCATGGCTGGCCTTCTTCCAGGCTCATCCAGACCTTCTCCCACCGCGATACGTGCTTGGCGACCTCAGGGCACGGGTCCATGCCTTCATGGTAGACGTGGCCAAGGTGCTCTTCATCCCCGGAGGCGTTCAGGCGGCTGACGCGCATGAGCCGTCTGGTATCCCCCATCTCGATGCCGCCTTCGACCGCGACGTTCTAGTCCGCTTCTTTTCTTCCTTTGGGAGGTTCTCTTTCATGAGCAACTTTGACGCCACCATGAGGCAGCAGGTGTACGATGCAGCTATGGGGTTGTTCGGCGAGAGAACTGACATTGCGTCTTTTGTCACTCGAGCCGTCGAGGAGCTCTGGACGCTGTACAGGGTGACGGACCTTGGCTGTGAGTGTAAAGACGATAGTTAGGCTTACCCTTGAAAGTGCGGAGCAGCTGACTTTCCACAGTGACCCCTGAGCTCAGGTTCTCCTTCATGGAAGCCCTCCATGCCAGGGGCTTCGCCACCGTCGGCAGTATCTTGGAGCTACCAGAGGCTTCTTTCACCCGGGCCATGATCGGCACTGTGGCCTTCAACAGAGCATCAGGAATCTATGCCCTCGCGCAGGGTTTGCCTTGGGAGCCAGATGACCATGATACGCCCCCAGGTACGACCTTCCAGCCCATCAACTCGGGATCGCTGGTCGACTGTATCCCACCCTGTCATTTGTCACCTTTCGGCCCTATCCAGTACCTCCATGACCTCCTGCAGGTGTCAGACGGCCAGACAACGATACATGATGCCCTGACGCCGCGTCGCGGTGACTTGGGGACACTGCAAGTCACCAGCGCCAACCAGGATATCGCCCTCCCCGTCGTAGACATGGTAAACGAGAGCCTGGAAGGCTATGCGTTTGCACTCGCTCAGGACACATACACGCCCCAGGTCTACAATACCCTTGACAACGGGCTCACAGAGCTAGACTTCCCCGGTGCTCAGCCACTCCAGGTTGCCAGCTCACTCTCCGCCACGGACCTCCTCCGCGCACTCCCGCAGCACTCGACACCACACCCACTACCCAGTCCCAACATCTACGAGCAGCTCAAGACAGAGGTCCTCCGCCCGCAGCTGCCGTACTCCCAGGGCCTCGACGTCGGGCGCACATATCTCCAGGGTTTGGGGACGTCACGGTTCGATACGCTGCGCACGTTCCAGAAGGACATCACCGAGCTGCCGCAGGACGCGGTGCTGGAACCGGCCGAGTTCCAACGGGAGCTCTGGAGGTTCCCCGTGCGCAGAGACATGGCCATGGAGTACCTTTGTATGTCCACTGAGGAAGCGGCCATCATTTTTGGAGGTGAGATGCCCACAGCCACGGCGTTGCAGATGCTGGGCATCACCGACGGCAGACTCCCCACTGCCGACACCATCTCCAAAGTCGCATTTTTCCTAGATATCACTGGTCTGTCGTACTGCGAGTTCCTAGATCTGCACAAGAGCCGCATCGTAATCTTCAGGCCTGACATGACACCTCCCGTGGACGACTTCCCGCCCTGCCTCCCCTGCTGTCCTGATCGATTACGCATGGCGTGGGAGTCGGATGCCACCCTTGGCGAGTTCCTAAGGATGGTCATATTTGCCCGGCTATGGCGGAGGCTTCAGGGGCGGTGCCGTGGCGGTATCTCCATGAGTGTCCTGGCTGATATCTGCCGGGTCCTGTCCCTATTCAGAACCTCTGGCACCAACCCCGACTTTGTCGTGCAGCTCTCGTCGGTCCTGATGCTGAAGGAAATGTGGCATCTTCCATGGACCGACCCTGATACTTTCAATATCAATGCAACTCAACCCGATATCCGAACGCAACTGCTCTCGCTGTGGTCAGGGGCTGCATCCACCACCCAGCGGAGGAGGTGGGCTATTGAGGCACTGCTTGAAGGTGTCAAGCGATATAGTATGGACAGCTTCCACTGCCCCCAGCGCTCTGCATCGTGGCGCAGGATCATTGCTGAAAATCTGGATGATATGGCCAGCCTTGCCGGCTTCGATGGTACAGTGTACCGGTGGGATTCCAAGCCCACATGCACCATCCGCTTCGTCGAGGTGCTATCCAAGCTCTACGCATCCAACTTCACCGTCGGTGAGATCCAGTTTCTCTTCACCAACAATCCGCACCTGCGTGGTGACGACCCATACCCCAGTACAGAAGAAGATGAGTCCCTCGACGATCCCCTCAACGTGCCTGAGGACGACACTGCCCATGGGCTCTGGGAACTGCGCCGGAAGCTCCTAGACGTGCGCGTCTCAGACGACGACGCCTGCTATTGGACATGGGCTCGCATAGAGGAAACCCTGCGTGAAATGGGCTTCGGCGAGCAGTTTGAACGCTATGGTCACTCCCTAGGCGAGCACTTCTTCCCCGAGATCCTCCAAGATGAGGGACACACAGTCACCCCCGAAGCCCGACGCTTCGAGGCGCAGCTGCCAGGTCAGGTGGCCACCACTGATGCAGCAGCACTCTGGGGGTGCTCGCCTTTCCGGATAGAGCTCCGTGACGAGCAGGATCCAATCCTGTGGACGCGTCTACCGTTGTGCGACACCGATGTGCTCCGCTCCCTTCGTGAACTGCGCCAGCTTGACCAGGATGAGCGCCGCGCTGTCCAGAACCTATACCTTGCACCACGCGCGGCGCTGACCCCCTTTGCATTCATCCTGTCCAACTTTGGTCGCGCGTCCGAGTGTATGATCCAGGAGCCGTGTGTGTACAAGCGGTGGCGATTCTTCCAGCATGAATTCGCACTGTTCATCAGGCGGTGCCGCATCGTGGCCCATCACATCCACGATGCTGTCGTGGCGGCCGCCAACATCGACAGTGCTGAATGTCCCTGTGCCGAAAAAGGTCGCCGTCACCTCTGTTCCGGTGCTAGAGTTGCCTGGGAGATCCTCATCCGTCTCATTGCCGATGGCAATAGACCATGGATGCCGTGGGAGGACGACTCAGGTGTTTGTCCCCCTGACTGGCGGTTCGAAACCGTACCCCAACTGACTGGCGGTGCCTTTGCCGCTCTCATGGGCCTCACCGGCACGGGCCTGCTGGGGGAGTATACTGGAAGATACGGCGCATCGTGGACCGAGACCCGCGGTGGCTTGAGCGGCTGGGGCATGCCCAACAACTACTGGAACTCACCCGTCGCTACCGTCTTGCCGCGGCTGGACCTGGTGGCGGACCAGCATCAGAGCCTGTTTGCCAGCTTCAAGAATGGCTTCGCCCTAGATCAGGACACAGGGGATGTACTCACAGGTGCCGAGACCTTCAGCGTCACCTGGTCGGGAATTCTTCTCGTTGAGAACAATGGCTGCTACCACTTTGCCATGCGTTGCCCAAAGTACTGTGGCGAAGACGATGGAGCCTGTTACTGTGAGAAACGTAAGCAATGGTCCGTAACGTTACAGCGAGGCGAGAAGACGTGGATTCTCCTCCAACAAAGTTTTGATGAGGATGGGGATGAACAAGAGCACGATATCCCTGTTAGTTATTCCAAGCCTATCTCTCTCCGCCGTGGCGCCTATGATATGATAGTCAAGTTCCGCCAGCCTGAGCCAGATTTTGATGACCCCGACGACCTCGTGCGCTTCCACACTGGGTTCGTGCTCAAGTACACCGGTCCAGACACGGAGAACTGCCTCATCGAGGTACCCCATAAGAATCTGTACCTCGAGGACCACTCAGGCAAGCTCCAGGACATCGACGAGTCACGCCCAAACTATGAGGGCATCTACAGCCGCTACGTCACCTCGCTTCGAGATATCCGCCGCACCTATCAGCGTGCTTTTAAGTCTGTTCTCTTCGCTCATCGTTTCTGTCTCTCCGCCTGCCCCAGTGCATGCGGCTGGGGGAGCGAGCTGGAATACCTCCTTTCCCACGCTGACAAGTTCCGTGGCGTATCGTACTACCTAGATGATGAGGGAGGTTTCCGTGTCCACGCCGCTGATTTCGACTTCAATCTCCTGCCGGTAGGAGATACTTATTTCCCACCCGTGGAGAGGCTCGACCAGAGAGTTGCACCGAGCTGGAAGCGTAGCGCGGCGCTGTTCGACTGGTTCGAGCGCATCTTTGACTACACCCGTCTGAGGCGCTGGGTGCGCGAGGTCTGCGAGCCGCCTGTCTGGCTTCTCTTCCACCACGCCGACGTGGACTCACCACAGCCCGTCTCACAGCTTGTGCGGTTCCTGAGTGTTGATATCGCGTTGGCCAAACTCTCTCTCGAGTACTTTGAGCCACCTGACACCGTGTGGGAGATCTCTGACACAGACAACATCACGGCCCTCGCGGATGAGAGGTGGGCCACACGCGTGTGGCTCGCCGGGCGATACATTGAGCGTCTGAAGAAGCAATTTTATGTCCCTACCTCTGAGTTGGTCTATTGTCGACCCGCGTTATGGGCTGCAAGCGCAGATGGCAACACTGCGGTGGACGGAGAGACGGGGAACGCCAACCTCATGCGCTTCGTTCAACGTTCAGCACTCTCACAGACAGACGCTCCACCGCGGCTGAACTTTGTCATTGCCCTCAATGATGCATTGCGCCTTCGTGCCCGCACAGCTCTGCTCGCCTTCCTTGCTGGCTATGGCCACTCGGCCATAGACCTCACCGACTACCTCCTGCTCGACATCGACGCTGGCATCAGTCAAACCACGACACGGATTGACGACGCCATAGCCGCAGCTCAACGCCTTATGCAGCGCGTCATACTCGGACTCGAGGGTGTTGAGATCCAAGTCGACGAAGAGCTTCGTAAGCGGCGGGAGTGTGAACTGGTGTCGTTCGAACAGTGGCAGGCTGCTCAGCGGCGGAAGTGGTACTACGAGAACTGGGTCCACTGGGAAGAGGCAGCCAAGTTATCGAGGAGCGAGGGCTTCAAGTCCCTAAGCAAATCACTTGATGCCGACCTCTCTACACTCTCGCAGCCTGCCAGAAGTCAGTACTGGTCGCAGGGGAATCTGCCCGGCTTGCCAGGAAAGAACGGTATTTCAAATGCCCAGGCTTTCGGTCTCAGTAACCAGCGAAACGCCCTAGATGAGGGTCTGCGGCTTCTCGGGACACCAGATCACAGTGCAAAGCCAACTTGGCTCGCAAATGTGCCAGAACTTGTTACAACACCACCTACTAATCCTGACGACGATAACGAGCCGGTCTTTGCTGCCGACCATCCGTCGAATTTCACGACAGCAGAGAATAACTCGACCGACTCGACCGAAGGTTCCCCCGCGGCCCTCAGCCTCCTGCCTGGTTCTGAGGCCCTCGACCACATTCCGCTATGGATCCAAGCCGCCGTCCGCCTGGGGACGCGGTTCTTGCGCGTCGCAGCTTCTGGTCTGCCCATCGCGATACCATATAGTACCTGCTCGCGTTCTGACCCCTGCTGCGTCTGCAAAGAGAGTCACGTACCGGTCGTGGACGAATACTACTTCTGGCTTGAGGACGTCCATCACTTTGACGCAGCCGATGCCCCCGCGCCGCAGAATGCTGACCTACACGAGAATACCCCCGAGATTGACGTGCCGACTAGCTCAGGGCCACAGATAGACCCCCGGACGCGGGAGGCTGACCCAACATCAGATTGGGACGCGCCGACACCGCGCATGTTGTCGTGGAAGACCCAACCGCTCGTTCATCTTCGCTGGACCCGGGTGCATAGAGGCCTTCTCTTGGACCCCCGGCGCTCTACCGGGGGAATCCCCCTGACTGAGAACCAGCTGAGCTCCCTCCACCTTGATCTTGTCGGACGGAACTTTGACTCCCTCGTCTTCTCCCTCTTTGGAAATGACCAGACAATGGGATTCCGATATGACATAGCGACTGACTCGGCGGCGGTGCTCCCTGAGCCTGTGACCAGCACCGACCCGCCAGCTCTGCCTCTTCCAGCATCGCTGACTGGGTCACTGACAGCCTTCCCCTACTTCTTGTATTTCGAGCCGGGTGCCCCGCTGATGCCGGTCGGAACCTTCAGCACCTCCTTGGTGGTAGCCCAGTCTCTCAAGGCAGATTGTCGCTTCGAGGAAGCGTCAGACTGGGTTCGGCTGACTTTCGATCCGCTGGGAAGGGATAACTCGTGGATGAAGTGCGAAGAGGGAGACACTGCCACCCCTAGCACTGGCCCAGAAGAGGGGGACAATGATATCCCGGACGATGACATCAATTTGTTTACCATGACTCTCAGAAATGGGCCCAGAAGGGAAGCTGCTGCTAGCGAAGCCGACATTCCATGTTGCCCAAGCGCGCCCGCCAAGCCTGCTAGAGCAAGGGGGCGCGCGGCGACTCTCGAGTATCTCGAGACACTCCTAGACTGGGCCGATACACTACGTTGCAGAAACTCGCTCGAGGCATCGCAGCAGGCTCTGACTCTGCTTTCCGTGGCCGAGCGCATCCTGGGTCCAGATCCGAACAGGATCAATGCCAGGGACAAAACAAATGGCTCCATGACGGTGGGCACTTTCGTCCCGTACGCAGCGCCGCTCAACCCGCGCTTAATGGAGCTGTATTACCGCTCTCATAAAATTTCCGAGGCCCTGACCATGTCCCTAAACAAACAGCATCTAAGGAATGGGGAACTGGGCCAGGACATGGCGCATTTTGGCTCACATACGAGGCTTGACTTGGAGTCAACTTATACTGGGCCAGAAAAGTGCGGTTCGCCATGTTGTTTCTCCTGCTGCCACCCATACAGGTTTGCCATCATCCATGGCAAAGCGCTACAGTGGGCTAGCCTAGCCAAGGCCACAGCTGCGTCGCTGCAGACGGCCATGGAGAAGGCTGACGGCGAGGCGCTCTCGTCCCTGCGCCTAGCCCAAGAACGGCAGATGACAGAGCTCAGCATTGACGTCTCCAAGAGCTCGTACCGCGCCGCAGATTGGGACGTCCAGGCGCTTGACAAGCAGATGGAACATGCTATAATGCGCCTGCAGTATTACCAGCGGCTGATCGAGATGGGTTTCAACGTGGGCGAGCTCGGACACGTAGCGGCGACCACGGCGAGCATGGCAAGCCGTGGTAGCGCGACCGCGATGGACGGCATTGGACAGGGCATAGCCATCACGCCTGACATGTGGGCGGGCGTTGCTGGCTGGGCGGGCTCGCCTGTCGAGCTGAACCAGTTACCCGTGGGCGTCAAGCTGGGTTCGGGCGCCTTCGGCACCGCCGCCCGCATACTCAACACGGTCGCCGACATCTCGGGTACCAGTGGAGGGCTATCGCTCACCCAGTCTGGGTGGGAGCGCCGTGAGGAAGAGTGGCAGCACACCTGCGATCTTGCCGTGGCGGAGATCCAGCAGATAAAGCGGCAGCGGTTGGCCTCTCGCCGGCGCCTCGACAACGCTCTCCGGGAGCTAGACAACACGCAGCGCAGGATCGAACACTCGGCTGAGGTACAGGACTTTGCGCGCGACAAGACATCGCGGTATGAGCTGTATCTATACCTCCAGCAGGAGAACTCGGCGCTGTACCGGCAATGTTACGAGCTAGCTCTCGAGACGGCGCGCGAAGCTGAGCAGGCGCTGCGCTTCGAGCTTGGAGATGTAAGCCTCTCGTACATTCCCGCCTCGCTTGGTTCGTGGGACAGCCTTCACGAAGGACTCGTCGCAGGTGAGAAGCTCGACCTGGCTCTTTCTGCGATGGAGCGAGCACACATGAACAAGCACTGCAGAGAGTACGAGCTGGCCAAGCACGTCTCTCTCCGTCTGCACTTCCCAACGGCTTTCATTATGCTCAAGTCCACGGGCCACTGCGAGGTAGACCTCCCGGAGTGGCTCTTTGACCTCGACTATCCGGGACAATATATGCGGCGGATCAGGTCGGTTTCGCTGACAGTCCCATGTGTCGCAGGCCCGTACACGGGCGTACACTGCAAACTGCAGCAGTTGAGCAGCACCATCCGCTTCCGACCACTTCGGAGGACTGTGGATACATGTAATTGCTGTCTGCAGGAGGAGGCAAGCACCAGCACTTGGCAGACCGCGTGCCTCCATGACCCCCACGTATGGAAGCAGTACGCAGGTACCGAGGCCATCGCCACCTCGACGGGTCAGAACGACGCGGGACTTTTCGAAGTCAACTTCAGCGATCCACGATATCTTCCATTTGAGTATACAGGTGCCGTGTCGAGGTGGCGCATCGAGTTGCCCCCCGAGAACAACCAGTTCGACTTTGACAGCCTAAGCGACTTGATCATGCACGTCAGCTACACAGCTCGTGAGGGTGGGCCCGGTTTTTCTCAAGAAAGCAGCATGTTGGCACAACGGCATCTCCCCGGTGACGGATGGCGGTTCTTTGACATGCGCCATGAGCTTCCCGAGGCGTGGAATGTGTTAAGGAAGGATATCGTTTGCGATGCTTGCCGATGCCCCAGAGACGAGTCCCCCGATGGGCACTGTTGTGCCATCGAGGACTGTGATGCTTGCAGGTGCAGGAGAGACAGGCATCGTGGGGCTTGCGCCGAATGCCACGGCAAGGATGAGACTGAAAAGGGGTGGTGCGAAAAATGCAGTAAGCACCATGACGATGAGCAACGCCGTTGTTCTCCATTAGGTGAAGCATACGACCACGCCGCACATAAAAGACGGAAGAAGAACCGCCGGCGCCATACTACGCGCCAAATCGACCTCTCATTGACGAGGAGCCAATTCCCCTTCCTGACGGGTCGCCGTGGCGTGGCGATAACAAGCCTCCATCTGCTCTTCGACACCAAGGGTTGCGACCCTCAGACAGCCAAGCTGCGCTTCACCCCTCCACATCGTGACGAGGAGTCGGCTTGCGTCGACACCGAGGACATCCCGCTCGTCCCAGCCGAGGATGGCATACTAAAAGGCGGCCTGATACTGAAGCATCCGGTTGAATTGGAGCATCCGCCGTGTAGTGCTCAAGCCAAGGGCGCGTTGATTGGCACATTTTCCTTGCCGTGTGAGCTCAAGCGCGTGTGCGGCGCCTGGTTGTTGTGTGGGTACGACGCGCGCGATAAAAGTTGCGAAAAGGAGGCCCCAGTTGGGTGTTGTCCGTAGGAACGGGTGTTGATCTGTTTCTCATTGAGCAGACTACTAGTATTTACACGGCAGTTCTTATCGCTAGAAAAGGAGAGGTGTGAAGGTCGTAGATTGATCTGGGTGCCTTGAGAATGTCGAAAGGGGAAAGTTGAGTTCTTTCCCTGTCCCTTCAACCACCACCACTACTTTGCACCTGCCCTCCCAAATCCAATCTTCACGCCACATCAACCATCAACCATCACATGGGCATCCTAGAAAATACATGAGGAGCACTCCAGGTATGTTTTCTAACTTAGTAAACATAAATCACCATACGCTTTTTACCATGGCTCATCTGTCCCGTCGTACTGTAAAAACTTCCCAGTGTCAGCCTCCTTCAACCCACTTAGCGTCCCCAAGATCGATCGAGCACTCTGATCAACCTCCAACATCCCGTTGGGCCCACCCATCTCCGTCTTGACATGGCCTGGGTCAATGCACACCACGATAGCCCTACTCGCTAGGTCCTTGGCCAGGTGGACCGTCAGCATGTTGAGCACCGCCTTGCTCACACTGTACGCCGGGCTCTGGGCAGTGATTCTCCCATCCGAGAGCAACGCCATGCTGCCTAGCCCAGAGCTGATGTTGGCCACGACAGCCCCCGGTGCCAGGAAAGGAGCCAGCGCCTGGATGAGCAGCAACGGGCCGATCGCGTTTGTGGTGAAGTGGTCGTACATGGATTCGGGCGTGACGGTCAAGGACGTCTCAGCCCGGGCCCTCTCAGTGAAGATGGCCGAGTTCTGGATCAGCGTGTTGATGCGCAGATCCGACGGTAGCCGCGAGGGGAGGGCGGCGATTGACTCTGGCTTTGACAGGTCGCACTGGAGGAGCAGAATGCGAGCTTTCGTGTCCGGGCTCTTGATGATGGCTTGGAGAGAGTCTAGGCCATCGTCGACATTGCGGACTACGGCCGCGATGGTGTTTTCCGCCGAGACAGACAGCTGGCGGACGTATTCGAGGCCGATACCCCGGCGGGCTCCAGTGATGAGGAAGGTAGGCATTTTAGACTCGTGTACTCCGTACGAGTATAATAATATGCTGGTTGACTATTGGGATGGCGGTACAACCAAGAACTTGGGGCTACTCTTCCTCGCCACCACAATGACAGCTACGATGGGGTCCTTATATACACGACATTTTCGGTCGTCTGTATCCATTGAACTGCTCAAGGGCATAATACTTGCTAATCGTCGGGCCTTCCCCTCAGCCGGTCGAGCCGGCATCGGAACAAGTGCATGAGTTCAATACAAGGATGATCGCATCACATCGCAGTGTGTTGGGGGAAATAAACGGAGATAACACTTTCCGCAAGAACTGAAGGCCAAGAATCGTTTCAATAGCTCCAAATGGTAGAAATCTTTTAATAATAGCCCCATCTCTTTGATTGTGATAAAGCACATCAAAAGTACCGACAGGGGTTATTATCAAATGGGAATTGGTGGAGGGGCGGCAGTACTCCAAGTTATACTGGCGTTTAGTGGTATACAAAGTAGCGGCACTTCTGAGAGGCACTCGTGCAGTACCTTAACAATAATTCCATGGTTAGCACGACCACGGCCACACGCGTAACAAAGCCAAGACCAAGGCATCTCCAAAACCCACATGGGGGGCTGTGAGGGGAGACCGCATATGTATTGCAGGCAAGAAAATAAGCTCATTGATTTTAATGATTTCAAAGCACCATGATCCAGTATTAGTCAGCCAGATAGAAGTGCTTCATTAATAATCCTTGAAGTCCCTAAACATCTCTACAACGGCATTACCCCCACGCCTAAATACCTATGTATGTGAGTGATTCCAGCATATCGGACACAGTTTTTGTTGAGGATGATGAGAGACTAGGAATACGGACACGGTTGTGAAGTGATGATAATTATTCAATATATTAGGAAATTAGTGTCGATGCCAGATGAACTTATCCGTCCATGTATATCCAAATACCGGTGTTCAGCAGGTAACATAAGAAGTGGCCTAGCACGGCCAGGGTATATCCATCTCCAACAATGTGGTCTTCCCACTGTGAACCGATTTCATCCCCAACGCCAACCGATGAAATGCTAAAACAAGAGAGTGTAGGCTGTCTAATCCAAGCACTTGATAAAATCAAAGAAATGGGAAATGATTTCAGGGCCAGAATGGGCCGTTCGGCGTCAGCAGCTCACTCCCGTAGGCCTTCGCTCAGTGCCTCGCGGTTGATCGTCTCGGCATGCACCTTTGCCGGTGCTCCTTTGCGTTTTTGTGACGCCCAGTACTCTTGAAAGCCAGGAATAGCTCCCGGTTGATTGATACCTGGTGTGCGATTGGGCGCTTCTTTCTTCCCCTTGCTGGACGAAGTCGAAGTTTGCGTTGCAGTGTCGTCAGTGTCGCCAGATGCACTGCCATTCGATCCCCCCCACGGCCGCCATCCTACTAATTTGCCCAGAGCGCCTGCTCGGGTGTTTTTTGGTGCTGGTGACGAACCGCGAGAAGTATCCGAGCCAGTGGTGCCAGAAACCGAGCGTACGCTGTGGTACCCAGCAAAGTGGTCTCGTAGAGCCACGTCGCTTCGCTTGGAGGAGGACATGGACAGTGTAGGCTGCGCAGTCACTCCGGTCACGACAGCTTCTAGACCACCTATAGGACGCAGTGTCATCTGACTGGGTCGAGACTTGAGGGTATGGATATCCAGTCCTCCCGCCAGCGACATGATGGACTCGTGTGAGAAAGAACGATGAAGGCGGGGCTGTGGAATTCTCTCGTCCCTGGCGAATTCTGAGTCCTCAGTGGTGGAATCCTCAGTAGATGCTTCTTGGGTAACTAGACCAGGTGCTTCATCATCACCTTGCCGCGATTCCTCGTCCTCTTCCTGGATGGTGCTGCCGAAGTGGTTCCACTGCGAAGGTTGTGTGGCCTGTGGGTTGACAGGTGTAATTTCAAGATGGGGAATTGCTTGAAAACTCTGAAACGAGGCCGCCGAGGGCCTCTTGTGGTGAGCCCGCCAAGTTGGCGACGTGGGATCGAGGCTGGTCGTGGGAGATGTTGGTGGGCCATTATCAAAGACGCTTGAGTCAAAGACGGAGCTGACTCTGTTGGATGGAGGAGAGTTGGGTACGGACGAGGCGAATTCTGATGGTGGATTTGAGAAGGGAGTCCAGCTCTGTGATGAAGCCGGAGTATGGGATCTCTGGGGAACCAAAGGGGATGACGCAATTCGGTAGCCAGATCCAGGAGTGGGTGAAGCCATCCGAGGTGGGGAAAAGAATCCCGCAGTGATCCCTTGGCGCTTCTTCTTGGGTTTCCGCGCCTCCTGTCTTGCGACATGGTAGTGGTGATGAATGTGGAGCTCCTGTGACAGCTTCGAGCCACCTTCCTGCTGAAGCCCGAGTTCAGATTGTAATGTGGACCGAGCAGCACTATCATTCTCCCGCCCGATGGGCTGGTGGTACATGAGCTGCTCTCTCAAGGACTGTATCTCGTCGTTGGAATTCAAGAGCATCTCCCTTAGCTCGGCAATACCCAGCTGCAGGTTGGCGTTATCCTGGAGCAGATCGCGCACAAAGTGGTTGACAACACTGCTTTTGTCCTTCCTGGTCTCCAGAGATTTCGTCATCGCCGCACCCTTCAGACGGCCGGCCGCTGTGTCGAGTTGCTTTTCCACCTCACGTTGTCTCTCCATGCGCTCAATGACCTCGGCATGGCGATCTCGCTCCTCGCGGGCTTCCTTCTCCATGCGCTCCAGCTGATCCTGCATGTCCAGGATCCCACGCTGCGCTTCCTTGCATCTCTGCGCATGTGAACGGGCATCCTCCCTGGTGATGCGCAGCTCCGAGTACAGCTCCATCTGCTCCTCCTCAAGCAGGGCAAGATGACGCTCGGCATCCTCGGCGCGGGCAGCCGCGGCCTCGAGGCGGCGTATCGCTTGTTGCGACGATAATAGGCTGGCCTCGAGACTTCGGATCTTGGTGTCGGATTCAGAGACTGTGGTGTTGAGCAGCTCGAGTTGGTCAACCAGCTGGCGGTTCTCCTCGATCTTGTTCGCGTTTTCCGTCTCGAGCTCCTGCTTGTCTACCTCGAGCCGCTCGATGCGCGTCGTTAGGTCGAGACGGTCCCGCTCGGCGTCGGCCATGTAAGCCTCATGCCGGGCGAGCAAGGCCTGAAGCGCAAAGGTTAGTGTCGAATGTCCAAAGGTATCCTCCATCTTATTGAGCCGTGAATGATGAGAAAAAAAAGGTGAACTTTTTCTTGTTTACACCAAATCTTCTGACTTCATAAGACGGAACCGGCGTCCAGACTGACTGGCACGCAGCCGGTAAATGAGCCCGCGGGGCCGAAACATCAAACAAGAATGGCAGCAAAGAAGCATCGCAGGACCGCAATTTAGAACTGGAATGCATTTCGAATTAAACCTTCTCGCAAAACTCACCTGGCCGAGTTGAGCCGCCGTGTGGACATCTTTTTCAACGGTTTCGAGGACGGTACAGTTGTTCTTGAGCAGGACGCAGTCGGGGCGGCCGCAGCAGCACGAGATGGGCGAGGGAGACCGGTGGCGGCGCCGGTCTAGATCGATCTGGAGGCCATCCATAACAATCGGGGTCGCAGTCGTCGAGCTCATCGGAGGGATCGGGGTGCCCCGGTGAGCGCAATGCCGTCTTATCGCTCGGGGTAAGGGTGTTCACGATCGGTGGGTGTAGTGGAGGCGGCCAACATGGTCTGAAACAGCGGGGGAGGGTGTCGCAGGGAGGATATCTTCAGGGTGATGGAGCAGAGGTTAAGGGGTAGAGTCAGTCTAGGACATGACAAAGGAAGGCTAAGAGACAGATCTCGAAGTATAGATCTCGGTCGGTGTCTCGGTGACGTGGTAGCAGAGATGGAGATTTGGCGACTTCGACGAGATTAAACGCGACGGCGCTCCGTCATCCACCCACCGCGCCACAGCGCGCAAATTGAACGCCTCGATGCTCCACAAGCTGAGGCCCACTAGCGCACTCGCTGTTGGGGCGCTGAGCGGGGTTCCGCAGCGGGAGATCTTCAGCGCCTCGACCCTGAACCCAGGCCACCGGGCAGGCGCCTGGGAGCAGAAGATGGTGAAGAACCCTATCCCGAGGCGATAGGGGCGGGCTTAAATGAGCAGCGACAAGATAGAAGAGGATGTGTGTGAGGTCAAGAAGATGGGCATGCATGAACAGCACGCATCTCGAGGTGCGCTGCCTATTATACTCGTCCAGGTGGTGATGCATGTTCGGGGGGGCGGAAAGTGCTTGCAGCCTGCAAGGCAGTGGAGGTCAGCTGTCCAGGCCAGCCACTCCCAGCAGCAAGGGGCCTGAATTCGGGTTGAATCGACGGTTTCGTGCCCAGCGCAGACGCCATGGATGGCGGACGACCCCTCCAAGGACCATGTCAGGCACCGGCGACGGCCCCGCGATTGGCTGTGGTTGATGCATGACGACACATGCGGTCGCTGCCCAGCTTCACGATAGGAGCCCAGCCTCCCGAGTTTATCGGTTTGCACTCGCTGGGTCGATTGTGAGAACCGTTGCCACTCTCCTCTCTGTGCTGAGCAGCGGTGAAGAGACGATATGCTTTAGTGTTGCGAGTGTCATATCCGTTAGCGGAATAGCACAAGGGTTCGTCCCATGTTCTCTCCATGCCTGACTGCGAACACCATAGGCTATTGTGGGATTAGCAAGGTTCCCTTTTCTACGGGATAGTATAATATGTTTCTGCTCTGATAGAAATCTGCTGGTTGGATAAGCGTCCGCGGTACTTCGTACGGATGCTGATTGTCTTATGTGTTTCCACTTTTATTCACCTCATAAAAGAACCTTAAATTAATTTATCGAATCTTTACACACTACGTTGCACAAAGTGCGGCTATCTTTGTAAGCATCGAATCGATATAATAATATCACCATTATCTTATTTTTATCCCAGCCATTGGTTCTGGCCTGGGAGACTCTACCTCATCATTTTCGCCCAGACCTCGAGGGTGTATCTAGGGTAGGCCAAGAAGCTGGGTGTCCAACGAACTAGTTGCTCCTTCTACCCCTCATTATCAACAGTCCAGTGAACTGTGCATATCGCCAATCCCCAGCTAAAATATGAATAAACGCTGATAAATGTCACCATTTCATTTCATCGCGTCTATGACTCTTGTGGGGCATCGTAGCCTAGCGCCTAGTCTCAGATCTAGCACGGACATCGCGGCCCGCGGGGGATGACGGCAGGGCACCGTCATGGCGTCATGGCTGTCGTATCGATGCCGTCGACCAATAGGCGCAGCCGTATTGGC
Organism: Amphichorda felina; assembly: GCA_016490725.1. Lineage (NCBI taxonomy): Eukaryota > Fungi > Ascomycota > Sordariomycetes > Hypocreales > Bionectriaceae > Amphichorda > Amphichorda felina. Next base: position 66,614 of record JAEMHR010000118.1, read on the forward strand.
GATGCTGGGGAGCTTGAGCCCATCACCGACCAATATTACAGCTGCAAGATACTGGCCGACTTGCTTTCATTGCTACCAAATATTATCTAACGGCAGGTAGCCTGCAAGCCTCAAACCTCTGTTCCCCTCTCTCGCACGCCATTCCCTCCGCTATTCCCTCATATCCTCCATGTCCCCTTCTCGAATACTGCGCCTATCCCAGCTGCTTCCAAATCCTAGAGTACATGCACCCAATTCCATTCGACACTTCTCGACGAGTATACGAGCCATGGCCGCACAAGAGTACAAGCTAAAGGACGTCACCTCCCTGGGGCTCGCCGTCGGCGCCAAACAGGAAGTCGAGGTTGAGGGCATTGAGGGAGGCAAGGTCCTCCTCGTCAACGCCGCCGGCACCATCCAGGCCGTTGGCGCAAAGTGCACCCACTATGGCGCCCCTCTGGTCAAGGGAGTCCTCACCAAGTCTGGACGTCTGACGTGCCCCTGGCACGGAGGTGAGTACTGCTGCAACCATTGAGACATGCATGGATGGACCTGGTCGCTCATACGGCTCAGCATGCTTCAACGGCCGCACTGGCGATGTCGAAGACGCCCCCGCCCTGGACGCCCTCCCCGTCTTCAAGGTCACGGAGCGTGACGGCGCCGTCTACATCTCGGGCGAAGAGTCTGCCATCAAGAGCTCCCGCAGGAAGCCCAACTTTAAGTGCAGTGCTGCAGGCGGGGCACAGGAAGAGAAGGTCGTCGTAGTTGGGGGTGGATCTGGCACCATGGGCGTGGTTGAGGGTCTGAGGGAGAAGGGCTACCGAGGACCTCTGACCGTCATCTCCAAGGAGGGATATCTACCCATTGATCGCCCTAAGCTGAGCAAGGCCCTGATTACGGACCCCACTAAGCTGGCGTGGAGGGACAAGGCCTGGTTTGAGTCGGGTGCCGTCGAATGGGTGGACGGCGAGGTGGACAGTGTTGAGTTCTCGGAGCGTTTTGTCACGACCAAGGCTGGCCAGAAGTTCGTATACAGCAAACTCGTCCTGGCGACGGGTGGCACCCCGAGGCTACTGCCGCTCCAGGGTTTCAAAGTTCTCGGTAACATCTTCACCCTGCGCAACGTTCACGACACCAAGAAGATTGTCGATGCCATTGGTGACAAGGGCAAGAAGATTGTCGTCATTGGATCCTCCTTTATCGGCATGGAGGTTGCTGCGGCTACCTGCAAGGATAACTCGGTAGCGGTCGTTGGCATGGAGAAGGTGCCCCTGGAGCGGGTTCTGGGCGAAAGAGTCGGCGGGGGTATCCAGAAGATCCTTGAAGGCAAGGGCGTCAAGTTCCACATGAGCGCCGGTGTTGACAAGGCTGAGCCGTCCGGATCTAACCCCTCCAACGTCGGCGCCGTCTTCCTTAAGGACGGCACGAAGCTCGAGGCCGATCTGGTCATCCTTGGCGTCGGTGTCTCGCCCGCCACCGAGTTCCTTCGGGATAACAAGGTCCTTCGTCTCGAGCAAGACGGCTCGATTAAGACGGACGAAAACTTCTCCGTCGTCGGCCTTAAGGATGTCTACGCTATCGGCGACATCAGCACCTACCCGTACCACGGCCCTGGCGGCGACGGCAAGTTTACTCGTATTGAGCACTGGAACGTCGCTCAGAACGCTGGCCGCGCCGCCGCTGCCCACATTGTGAACCCCTCGTTTACAGGCACGCAGTTCATCCCCGTCTTCTGGTCCGCGCTGGGCTCGCAGATGCGCTACTGCGGTAACACAGTGGGTGGATGGGACGACGTCATCGTAGATGGTGACCCTGGTGCCGCCAGCTTCGTCGCCTACTACACCAAGGGCGAGACGGTTGTGGCCATGGCGAGTATGGGCAGGGACCCGTTGATGGTCCAGAGTGCGGATCTGATGCGGGTGGGTGGCATGCCAACCAAGTCCCAGCTACAGCAAAACCCGGATGTCATGGCAGTGGGTGTGCCAGCTTAGTGGATGTAAACTCTAGTGCAGTGTATAGTGTCCGACTTGCAAAGTAACATGTCCATATTTGCGGTGGTGACAAAGTGCAACACGATGTGATCGCATAACCAAGTGGTGGTATCCAGCCTCACAACCTGATCTAGGAAGTAGACGGATTGCGCATCTGCCTTGGGATAGAAGATTTCTAAGGGGAAACATGCGGTTCTACAGATGGATGCTGAGATGGTTAAGAAGTATGGGAGAGATGTACGAGCTATGGCATGATTAGGGTAGTGCGACATCTTTGGCAATCAGAGCACGTTGGAGGTCAGGTAAGACCTTAGCATGACGCGGCGAGCCTAAAGAACGTCGGTTAGGTAGGGGCCTAGAGCCGCAAGTGACGAGGAAAAAAGGTTGGGGTAAGATGCACCATGAGCGCTGAGGGCTAGGTTGTCGTCGCACCTGCGAGAAGGCATCGTGTCCCGGAGGATGAGACGACACAGATAATCGTTAGTAGTATCCTTTCCCTTTATGACGGAGATTGTACTGACCTGGGAAAAAAAGAGGTGAAGCCATCGCCCTCTAGAGAATGACCGGAATTGAGTTATGTCGCCTCCAGAAGAGACGACACGCCGCGTATTGCACTCAAGTTGACACAACAAGCTTCGCAACGACTTCCCATAGAGACACCCTGACGCGGGCACCGTCTTCCCCCTAGAGGTATGCACGGGACCGGCTGGGGCTCTGAGATTTCTGATGTCAAGTTGCAGGCGTCGAGTGACGCCAGGCCATCACTGGCAGACCTATGCATCGCCGGTGAGGGCGAGAGGGAGGTTTGAGGTTGAAGCATTCTCCGAATTTCCCACATGCGAGGTTTGAAATCGAGACAAGGGAGCGACGCCCGGAGGCGACGCTATTCTCTCTGTTTGTAGCATGGAAACGCAGCGTTGAAGAGGGCGATGGCTTGAGAGGAAAAGAAAAGAAGTTTCGATGTGTGGGCTTCCACAATTTGATGTTGTTTGATGTGTCACCGGAGCGGGCGCTAAATTCTCCGGAGTTCCCCCGTGCACGGGCCACGTCGACCTCTTAACAACCTATAATCTGTAATCTGGGTTCAGATCATCTTCCTCATTAACGTCCATCACTTTCATCTTAAACCTCGAGCTCCTGTGCAGATTACAAATACGGACGACAGTACCAGTTGGACGGTTTTTCTTTTGTATCGTCCATAGTTTCAATTCCTACAAGATTGACTGAAAGGTGCCATTTTCTCAGCGGATTCTCACCAATGACCCTACTCGCTCCACAATGCCCTCTCTTCTCTCAGAGTGAGTCTCGCTAAATAGTTTCCTTGGGCGCCTCGACTCGTTGAGACGTCGGTGACAAGCGACATCTATTTCCGGACAAAAGATAATAGCTCCCCACTATGATCTCAGATTTGGATCCCGCCGGCCATGTGGCAGCCGAAGGAACAAACGCTCCGCGCTCCAGTCCATGACGTACCTGGTCGCACCAATATGACGATATCGTCATGTTGACAATATTTCCACGGGGTTTGGGAAACAATGACGCTTTCAGCCTGGAAATAAGGCACCAGCTTCTAGGACAACATGTGTGGTATGCGTTTATCTATAAGGATGGGCGGTCTGCTTTCGTTATTGTAGCACACACGAGGCGAGATATCAGTACTCGCTTAGCACCATGTCAGCAACACAGGCAGCTTACCAGGTCGAAAAGGCCGTGGGCCACGACGACAATGCTGTGACACAGCAAGACGCGTCCGACTATCAGCGGACGGGCCGTGATGCTGAGACCATGAAGGCCTTGGCCTGGGAAGGGAAAGGCAAGGTCGAAATTGGTATGGATTAACTTGGAACCAAGCGCCTATCCGTCCCGAAAAACTGACGTCTCAAAAAGTGGACGCACCGAAGCCCAGGATTCTCGAAGATCGTGATGTTATTCTCAAGGTCACTGGAAGCACAGTCTGCGGCTCCGACCTCCACCTTCTCGATGGTACCGTGGTGGAGCTCTCCAAGGGCGACATCCTCGGGCATGAGTTCTGCGGCGTTGCTGATGAGGTTGGCCCCGGAGTCGACACTACAAAGATCAAGGTCGGGAAGCGCTATGTCGCCTCGTTTCAGATTGCCTGCGGGGACTGCTTCTTCTGCAAGCAGAAACTCTCATCGCAGTGCGAAAAGACCAATGCCAACACTGCAGCCAAGGCCATGTATGGCGGGCGCACTGGAGGTATCTTTGGTTACTCTCACTTCACTGGTGGCTTTGCCGGTGGGCAGGCTGAGTATGTGAGGGTGCCTTTGGGAGACGTGAATCTGCTTGAGATTCCAGATGATGTTCCTGATGAGAAGGGTAACTGTGGTGTATTCATCTCGCTTATGTGCAAGTCTGACAGCGTCTAGCTCTGTATCTTTCCGATGTTCTTGCAACATCGTACCACTGTGTCAAGGACACTTCTGTCTACTCTGGCGATGAGGTTGCAATCTTTGGCGCTGGCCCCATCGGCCAGATGTGTGGTATCTTTGCCCTTGCGGAGGGCGCCAAGAAAGTCATATTTGTCGACACCGAACCTCGCCTTGCCTATATCAAGGAGCGATTCCCCGTTGGACACATTAACAAACTTGAGGTTATCGACTTCAAGAAGCTGTCCCACGGGATTACTTCCGGGGAGACCATTGTCAGCCGACTCAAGGAGCTATGCGGAGGGCGTGGACCCGGTGTAGCTCTCGAGTGTGCGGCAGGAGAATATGCCAAAGGCTGGATACATTGGCTGGAGATGATGGTTGGTGCAGAGACGGATACTAGTGAGATCCTCAACGAGATGGTGGAGGGTGTGCGAAGCTACGGTCGTTGCGGTATCACGGGGGTCTACGTCGGCTATGTATGTGACGCCTTACTATAACCAGGCAATCTTTGAGTATTTGCTGACAACTGAACAGACCAACCACTTCAACGTCGGCTCTCTCATGCAGCGAGGCATCCGGCTTATCGGCAACGGACAGGCGCCTGTCCACAAGTACTGGAACGAGCTTCTTCAACAAATCCAGAAGGGCGACCTCGACCCTCTGCAGATGGTTTCGCACCGAGTGCGGCTGGAGGACCTCGACAAGGTGTACTACAAGTTCAAGAACCACGAGGATGGCATGCAAAAGGTGTTTGTGGAGACGAAGTTCTCCTTCCCCAAGGCGGCGGGTTCGCCTGCGCTAGTGAGATATTAGTCGGAGGGTTGTTGGTAGCAAGAAAGATGTTCCATGTTGCGATATTGTAAAATATAGTTAGGTTGGACAATTTAAGACTGTTATGGATTTGTGGTTGGCTTGGTGATCTGGGGCAATATGGCGTCGACTTGTGACATTTGTACAGATTAGTTGGCTCCCTTACACTTGGCAGACTAATGAACTTTTGCTATTTTTCAGTATTTTTTCAAAACGGCATGAGATTAATTTATTGCTACTAGGTCGTCATTTAATCAACGCTTTCGTGCGTGTTACACGCCTAGGTGCTTGGGAGTACCTGTGTGTTTCTTGCGCTGCAGTATCCGTAGATTGCCTATGACCACGCTGGCATGCTGCATGGAGCACCACCAAACTCCCACGCGAGCCCCCTGAAGCTAACCCAGCTTCAGCACTTGGCTGGCCCACCTTCACTCCGACCACGTCTTCATCTCAACTTGAGCATTCCACCAACGGACCCTCCGCCTTCCTCCAACGCCATGGCAGGCTCGGTCCGCAAGAGGGTGGCCAACCCAAAAACCGCTGCTGGCCCTGGCAATACCTCTTCCAGCCCGTCCAGCCCGTCTAGCCCGTCCATGATCAAAGGCGCCTCCCTCCTCATCACCCTCCAGCTCACCTCACGCCTCGTCACCTTCGCCGCCAACCAGCTCCTCCTCCGCCTCCTCACCGCCCCGCTCCTCGGCCTTTCCGCACAGCTCGAGGTCTACTACCTATCCGTCCTATTCTTCGCCCGCGAGAGCCTGCGCGTTGCCATCCAGCGCCAAGGTCCAGCCGCCGCCGCAACAACCGCGCCTGGTGACGGCAAGGATGCATCCGCCAGGGAGAGCCAGGCCGTTGTCAATCTGGGATACCTGGCCGTTGCGCTGGGTGCGGTGGTGAGTATTGGGCTGGGCTGGATGTATCTTGCCTACGCAACCGAGGCCACCCTCGCAGCGCCATACCTCGTGTCCTCGCTGCGGCTCTACGGCGTCGCCGCCATGATCGAGCTCCTTTCGGAGCCGTGCTTCGTGCTCATGCAGACGCGCCTCCAGTTTGGCACCCGCGCAGCTGCCGAGTCCATCGCCACCTTCCTCCGTTGCGCCGTCGTCTTTGGTTCTGCGGTCTGGGCGTCGCGCACGGGACGCGATCTTGGTCTTCTCCCGTTTGCGCTGGGCCAGATCTGCTACGGCGGGGCTTTGCTTCTCGTCTACATCTTCTCTGGCTACCGGCTTGCCTCATCCCTCGGATTCTCTCTGCTTCCTAGGCCTGCGTTACCTGAGGGGAGCAAGGCGGACAACTTCCTTGGCAGCTACTTCTACCGTCCGACCATCAGCCTCGCGGGGAGCATGATGGCCCAGAGTGTCGTCAAGCATCTACTGACGCAGGGGGACACATTTCTCATCTCCCTCCTCTCAACACCTGAAGTACAGGGTGTGTATGCACTTGCTAACAATTACGGTGGCCTGCTGGCTCGTCTTCTCTTCCAGCCTGTCGAGGAGAGCAGCCGGAGCTACTTTTCGCGCCTCCTGTCATCTCACAAGCCCTCTGAGAAGGCCTCACCGGCGATTAAGGAAGCAAAAAAGAGCCTCCAGACTCTCTTGAGGTTCTACATGCTTCTCTCTGCCGTTGCTATCAGTCTTGGCCCGTCTGCAGCTCGCCCCCTCCTCGCCATCGTGGCTGGTAAGCGGTGGGTGGGATCCGGAGCCGGGGACGTCCTGGCAGCATACTGCTTCTACATTCCGTTCCTTGCACTCAACGGGATCGCCGAGTCCTTCGTCGCGTCCGTTGCCACAGAGGCAGAGGTCCACCGCCAGTCGGGTTGGATGGGTGCATTCTCCGTTGCCTTTGCCACCTCGGCGTTCGTCTTTATGCGCGTCATTCCCCTCGGTGCTACAGGGTTGGTCATTGCCAACTCCATCAACATGTTCTGCCGCATTGTTTGGAGCGCCTTCTTCATCAAAAACTACTTTAGGAAGCACGGCGACGACCTCCAAATCCGCAGCCTGATCCCGCAGAGCGCCTTCGTCCTCTCCATCGGGACGGCAGCACTCATGCACAAACTTGACATCGTCGAGAATGCCGAGCAGGAGCCTATCAAAGTTTTGGCCAGGGTTGCTTCATTCGCTATTCCGCTACTTCTGTCTTTGTACGTGGCACTCTCATGCCCTCCATGCTTCTTGACTCTACATTTTCTAACAAATCCAGTGCTCTTACGGAGCGACAATTCCTCCTCGACTGCTTCCACTCCATCCGCAGCCGGAAGTCCGCAAAACAATGAAACGCCTATACAGTGAGAAACACATGGTCTAATCAAACGTAATCTTGGTCGACTTCTGCGTCATGTCAACGTCTTTGAAGAAGGCGCCATACATGTCGTGAGTCTTCTTCTTGACCGTCGTGCCGAACTTGAGAAGTTCGTCCGGTACGGGCTGCTTAGCACCCTTGAGGATGTTGACCAACCTGGATGCTGGTGAGTATCATGGACAGCGTGGTCATGGTAATGGAGGAACTTACGATCCGGAGTGCGCCTTGTCCTGAACGGTGAAGAGCGTAATGGCCTCACCGGTTTTTCCGGCACGACCAGTCCGGCCTATACGGTGGACATAATCCTCGATAGTCAGGGGGAACTGCAAGAATATCGTTAGATGATGACCATAGGATCAAATCGCTGGATATCGGGCACATACCGTGACGTTGATGACTAGCTTCACCTCCGGGATATCCAGACCTCGCGCAGCGACATCCGTAGCCACGAGCACGGGCGTATGGCCCTGCTTGAACGCCTCTAGACTCCGGGTGCGCTGCTCCTGGCGCAGATCGCCGTGGATGCCGCCAACCTTGATGCCCTTGCGGCTGAGGAAGCCCTCGATGCGCGTGGCTTCCTTCTTGTACAGGCAGAAGACGAGGATGCGGTCGTTCTTGCTATTGGCCTGCTGGTGCTGCTTAAGGATGCTGAGCAGACGGAACTCCTTGTCCCTGGGGTCCACGACCTCGACCTTTTGCGAGATGCGCGAGTTAGCCTGCAGCTCGACGGATCCGTCGGCACTCTCCTTGCCCTGCGAACCGATGGTGATCTTAACGGGGTTGACCATGAAGGTCGCGGCGAGGGTCTGGACAGATGTTGGCCAGGTGGCGGTGAACATGAGCGTCTGGCGCTGCTCGCGCGGCGGGCAGGCACCTAGGATCTGCTTGATGTCGTCCTCGAAACCCTTGTCGAGCATGCGATCAGCCTCGTCCAGAACCACAAACTTGGTCCCGCTCAGATCGACCGTGTCGTCCGACATGAAGTCCTTGAGACGGCCCGGAGTCGCGACGATGATGTCGGCGCCCCGCTTCAGGAGCGCACGCTGGTCGTCCTTGGAGGCGCCACCGTAGAGACACACAGCCTTCAGTCCGACCAGGGAAGCCAGGGTGGAGAGTTGTTCGTGCGTCTGCATGGCGAGCTCACGAGTCGGCGAAACTATCACCGCCTTGATGCCCTTCTTGCCAATGGCGGACACGGACTCAACGCAGGGCAGCGCAAAAGCCATGGTCTTGCCGGAACCGGTCTCAGCCACGCCGACAGCATCACGCCCAGAGAGCGTGAAGGGCCAGGAGGCAGCCTGGATGGGGGTGGGGGCCTTGAAGCCGGCAAAGGGCGAGGGCTTCCTCTCAAGGAGGTTGGTAGAGGGCAGGTGGAGGAACTCGATGACGGGGCGGAGAGAGACAGTTTCGCTTTTGGGGTCGGTAACAGCGATGTGGTGGGTCGCGAGGAAGGCGTCGATTTCGGCCTGGGGAACGTTGGAGAGGCTCATGGTCTGGACGTAGTCGCGGATGACGGCGCCGTTGGACTCAACGGAAGACGACTCGCCATTCTTCTTGCTCTTCTTGTCCTTCTTAGACATCTTCTTCTCCTCAGCAGGAGGCGCATCGGGAATCTCGGTATCCTCATCAGCGCTGGGCTGCTGCGCAGCCTCCTTGAGCTTCTTCTCCTTCTTCTCCTGCTTTCTGGCCTTCTTCCTCTCCTTCTCGGCCTTTCGCTCCGCCTCAGAGTCGGCGTCTACCTTGTCGCCATTGGACACGGAAGCCTCCTCAGCTTTGCGCTTCTTCTCCTTCTTCTCCTCCTTTTTCTCCTTCTTCAGACGCGCCTTCTCGGCCTCGTCGTCGCCGCCACCATTGATCTTGGTCTTCTTGCTCGGTCGCACGGCGTCCTCGGCGCCGTTGGCCTCGGCCTCGGGAAGGCGGTGCTTTGTCGCGGCCATGGTAATAAATACAGTGGCCTATCCCGATTGTGCTTTTGCAAAACTTCGAATTGGGCCTAGTTGCGACGATGAGAGTTGTCCCGTGGGTGACGAGGTGGGATGGCGGGCGGCGGTGAAATTCAGGGAAAAAAGAGGGAAGGGAAAAAAAAGTTGGGGTTCTTATCGATAAGAATTCGCCAATCGAGGAAGGAAGTGCGCGCCATGTCCAGGGGAACGCGACGCTAGTCCTGATTTAGCGATGGCTATTAAGTCGCGGTTACTCCCATCGCGTGTCTCACACCTTCACCCACCGTACGAGTAATCAACCACTTTTTGTTTTGCCTTCGCATAGAAAGCCAGGTTTGTTAGATCTATGCACTCTTGGACGAATTCTGATGGAGGGGAACTCCGGATTTTTCTACTCACTGTTTCCTGATTGGAGTATGTCGATGGGAGTTTCAAGATTCATCTGATTCGGGGCAGCCAACACTATGGTCCAGGTCTTGTTCTCACGCACCACCTCGAGCCTAATGGCCATAGCAATTGGATGACAACTTGGCCGTTGGGTCTAGTATTACTTGTTTCTTCAATGCATGCATTAGCGGGTCTTGGACAAACGGTTGGCTAAGAAAGGCTCAATGTCAAACTTGTAGAACGCACTGAAAATAGGCAACACTACTAGGCTATGATAGGGTTTTATTTCGGGATTTATTTTATATTAATATATGCGTATTCATATCCCCGTAGTCATTGTCAGATTCCACGGTTTATCAACCGAATAGTTTCGCTCCGAAATATAGCGGCGCTTCGGTGCCCGTCTCGACCAACATGGCGAGACCTCTTTCCATTCCAGGGGACCCTTAATCATCTCCCGTACTTGGGACTGGGTACTCGTTGATCCAACTTTGAGTGGCCGCAAGACGACCCTCCAATGTTTCTGTACCGCCAAATTCCCTATCTTTTTCGTCCAGCGCCTCCTGCCCAACTTGTTCCTGGTCTTCTGCCCACTTGTCGGCTTTGAAGCTATCCGGCCACCCGTACTCCTGGCGAAGCTTTCGAGCGATCAAGATATTCTGGATACTCTAGAAGTAAATGATAAGCCTTTAGGTAGTCTCTAAGGTTATGAGTCTTAGTACCTCGTTGCAGGCGTGTATCCAGCCATCGAACGGGAGAAGCTCCAGAGAGCGCAGCTTATCGATATGCCATCGAAGAACAGTTGGCGCATGAAACGCAGGGAAGTTGCGATAGTGGTGAGTCTCTTTGGGTCGCTCGAGCTGGAATGTCGATGGGACGCCGTCTGTCACACCGGGAACTGGTGGTTCGCAGGTGTCATCGAGTATGCGGATCGAATCTTGGAGTTGGAATACTTAGCATCAATCTACCGGCAATGACGCACTGTTCCTCACTAGCCTCCACGTCTAGGATCCAGATTGCACCCTCTGAATCAGCATCTGTAGGGTAAGTAAGTATCTTCTGGCTGCGAATATCTGCGGTGCGGTCTCTCGCGGCCCTGATTCCCCCTATTCCAAGTGTCCGGGTCTCGGGTCTCAATGATGTACTGCAGAGTATCTGTGTGCTCAGTATAGTCGTAGGGGATCGCCTCGTAAAATACAGGGAGGGGCAAGCCAACACGGATATAAGGCAGCCTCTCAAGCAGGGAGATGGCCTGGGAATCTATGTGTACCTCGTTGTGGAAGAGGGCAGTGTCAAGAAACTGGCGGCCAGTGTCTGCGGGTGGGAAGACGACGTCAGAGGGAGATAGGTACGAGATTCTGAGGAGCATATTATAGATCTGCGTAATGAGGGAGGTGACCTCATCTTCGTTATATGCCAACCGGGAGTCTGTCGGAGGCGGAGATGTAATGAGCTCTAACCCAGCGATCATAAAGGTGGATGACCTATAGTGCGGTGGTTCTGTCGACATGACGGTGTGGTGAGTCGGGCGGCCGATCAAGAAGACTCGTCGTAGGATGCTCGGACACGGGACCGTGGTTCATTGGCTGTTCCAGACAGTTCAGATTCAAGACAAGGGCGTAGAAAAGCGTGGGAACAACAATTGCAGTGCTGATGCTGCATTCTATGGTCGGTCTGGTCTTGTACTTGTAGTCGCGGGTGACCCTGGGGGACATTCGGAGTCACATTCCTGCACATGTGACACCTGAGGTACCTCTACCTCGAGCTTGTGGGCCCGTGAGGTACCCAGGTACTTGATCATGGTTGAGCCATGACCAGGCAGCGGACGGCACGGCAGGCCCTCTTGATGTACGAGTAGTGGATTGATGTAGTGGAATGATGCGGTAAGGATGTTGTAGAATCCGATTTCCAGTTGTGTACAGTGTGTTGATGCCCTTTTATCCCTGTTGTCACAGTGTACTCCGCACTGTTCTTGCTACCAACAGCCAACAGGCCGCTCTGGGAACCCATCCTGGTGCAACAGAAACAGGGGGACGTGCGAGTGGCATTGAAGCCAATCAGAGCCGTATACCCAAGGTACTAGTACTATATGGAGCGCTCCCCAGACCGTGTTGCCATGAAGTGCTTCCTTCCTTCCTCCATGGGCCCACGAAACATGGGACGCGTTGGTACGAGTACTACTAGTACAGCCAACAGGCTACTAATAGCATCCACGCACCTCCGATCGGTCAACCAACGCTGGCTGAAGAATGGAAGCATTTTTTTGAGTGACTCTGAGAATTCACCTGGGCCAGGGCAGAGACTGGCACCCAACTTGACCAACTCCCATCACCCGTTGTCAGGGTTCTCGTTTCCAACCTCCCGCCGGCCATTTTCAACATCACTCCCCCAGAAGTCCTCAACCATGGCTGACCCGGGAAATCCCACGCTGGAATCGTGGAGACAAATTGATGAGTACAATGAACAATCCGAAATAATGGGCTGTACGGTCAGGTGCATGCAAGAAACCGGATTCCATCGATGGGGCTTTGTTCTCTACCGCTGCACATACTCTGACGATGCCGCCTGGGACTACTATGTCCAGAACATCTACGAAGCCGTCCGCAATTCTCTTGAGCTTCTTGGAGGCGACCTACTTCTCATGAAGTATTTTCACCTCGAAGTCATCGAGGATAGTGGGACTCTCGACAACGCTTCAAAGGACTACGTTCGCGAGCGGTTCAAGGAATGGTGCGACATTCACCAGAGCGTGGATAATGGCGGAGTGGGTACTGGGCCTAAGGAATGGTTCGATGTCCACCAGAACGTGGATAATGGTGGACCGGCTATTAGGTCTGTCTTCAACGGGGAGATTCCCATGTTCCACTTCTGCCTCTACGCCGACCAGAAATGCCTGGACAAAGTTGGGAGACACAAAGAGTGGGCTACAAAAACGGCCGAGGAGGAGGAGGCTCGCGCTAGGGAAGGTCGACCTCCCCTTAGCGAAAAATATGGGGAGCCCTTGGTCCCCGTTGTCCTCATTGACAAGGACTGCGACCCCGAGGGAGAGGGCCCCGATGGGTACGAGGAGATTGAAGGGTGCGACCAAGAGTTCGTGGGCTGGGTATACATCGAGGTGGGGGATATCGTATCGCTGTACGATACTCTTCACAGGGAGGGCTTGATGGATGACTGTACCAGCTATAAGAGACCGCCGCTGGTGTATAACTCGCTCTCATCCGAGGCAATGCCTCTCTAAACTACTTTGCATACAATTCAACAGAGATCACCACAGGAGGAGAGAGAGCACCCAAGATGTCGCGGATGGCTTACACACCTACGCACACGTAGTAGTTGAGCCACAGCGCCGTACAGTCCTCTCCAACTTCGGGATTCCACTTGTGAAAGTCCGACAGGGAGATGCTGTATTTCTTGGCTATCCCCTCGCATCCACCATCGTCCTTATCATGGAAGTGATATTTCTTGCATGTGTCTATCGTCCCCGGCTGTGTGGGACTCGGCGTCGGATCACTGGACGTTGTGGGTGCCGGATTGTCCGTGGTAGAGGACGGCAAACTTGTGTCTGGCGGCGGCCGTGTCGATTCAGGTGGGACATATGTAGAAGTAACTAGTCGAGAAAGATCAAGTTAATCAATATCCAAATCATTCATCCTCGATGTGTTGGCACTTCTGCTCTGGGGCCACTCACCTTCGTCCTCCTTTTTGACGCAGTAGCTATACCCCTCTGCAAGCTTACAATCGCCCTCTTTGAGGCTGGGGTTCCAGCTTATCAAATCCTCAATAGAGACCTTATACTTCCCGGCGATGGTGTGACATGAATTTCGCTCCTCAATCCACGGTTGGGAGGTGAAATATTCCGTGTACTTGGAAGTGTTGTAGTGGTTAGCGTACTTTGCGCAGTCGTCTATAGTACCGGGGGCCTTTGGATTCAACGTTTCTGTGGGAATATGGAACGTCGTTGTCGCTGTGGGTGGACGGGGAAAGCTGGTTGATGGGCCGCCAGAGTAACCTGGATAGGTTGCGATATCGCCTACTGGGGAAACACAATACGCCACCTTGAGCTGTAGGTTTGTGCAATCTTCGTTAAGTCCCGGGTTCAAAAAGAGTAAATCCTCCATGGCAATACCCCAATCGAGTGTTAGCTTGCCGCAGTAGTCCCCTTCTACGACCTGACGGATGGGTGGCATTGAGTTAGCTCATCTATAACCACGACACACTGAGAAGGCGAGTATCCTACCGTATACCACTTGGAGCACCTTTCATTTGAGTCCGGCGAAGCGTTACCCGGAACAGGGACTTGGGTGGGCTCGGGCATTGGTTCAGGGTCCGCGGTGCCGCCAGGAGGCCTAAGAAGCAAGTTGTCTTGTAAGCAGTGAACGACCAGCAGAAGTGGATACGAATAATCAAACGACATACCCAACACAGAGGTAGTCACCTCTCCACCGCTCAATATTTAGACACAGGGGGTCCAAGTTCGCGTTCCATGAAACGAGCTGGACCTTGCTAACACCATATTCCTTCCCAAGTGACTTGCAGGTCTCACTGAAATCTAGCTTGTGTATCTTACATGGAGGCGGAAGGCAGATACTTTTTCTGGGCTTAAGCGACTTGCAAAAGATGTCCAAGTTGGCACTGTCGATCAAGCCGTAGTTGGAGACATTGTGGCTGGCCGCAATACTGTGACAGGTGTCTCCTTCAACGACCATGTACTTTCTATCACAGCTTGGTTCAGGCTGAGGCGATGTTGTAGTGGATGCGGAGGTGCTGGTTCTTGATCCATATGGGGAAGGCAAGGAATAACTGTATCCTGTTGCACCACAACTGGACGTGAGCGACGCGAAATCTTCTGCTAGGTCTTCGTCGTAGGCAATTGGATGTTCGAGTTGGATTTTCCAAGGGCCAAGAATACAGTCTTCGCAGTCGTGAGAAGTAGTTGAATTGCCCGTTTCATTTCGCCATTCCCCAATAATGAGGTCACAATAACCCCCAGTATTTCTAGTTGATCATCAGCAAGATCGTTGAACAAGCGTTTTGTATTGTGTATCGTACCGGTCCTTGTAGCACGACATATCGTATGAATAAATATAGCGGTCTATCATGTACGTTGCTAGGAAGTAGGTCAATTAGTAGTAAATAACCCAAAGTTGATTAGTTTACCCACCTGGGAAAGCCATGCTATCTTTAATCATGAGGTCATTTGTGGAATCACAGGCGGCTTGAATAGAGGAACGAAACCTCTCTAGGCTAGCCTTGCAGCTCTCGACACAGACGGCTTCGAGCTGAGCCTCATTCATAATATCTATGTTCATTGAGCTAAGAGACGAGTACTAATTAACGCCAAATACCTAGGTAGTCTGTATATCATTTATTGGGACTCTTACAAGCTCGCAGCTTTTGCAGATAACCAGTCAGAGCAGTCGAGCGTCTCGTTTAGCGCGCTAATGCAATCATTGCTCAAGTTGGGGAGGGTTTCATAAGAATATTTGTAAAATGGGAACTGTTGGGCCCTCGAGAGGGATACGATGGAAAGGCAGAAGTATAGGAGCTTCATCGTGGGAGTCATTGTGGTATAGACATTCAAGTGAACATGGCTCTTCACTTGTCTACGTGAACGAGGGAAGGGGGAGGACTTGAATTGATTGAAAGAGTGGTCAGAGCCAGCGCTGGAAGACTCCGGTAGAGAGACAAGGCTCGGCTGTTGAGTATGTATCGACGTAAGTGTAAAATAACCATTCCCGTGTATCGCAGATCCAAACTCCATCAGGGGAAGCTGGACACTGTACTAAATCTCCGAGCCGTTTTGCACGAATGAGCTATATACCTACATGTACTCATACTTGCTACTATCCGCATGACCTATCATTGAGGTTGCATTACACGCCTAAAACAAGCTCTCAACCAACAGCATTTCACGGCCAATAGCTGGCTAGCACCCAGGTTCGCAAGTTCACGACCAACAATTCCAACCTTGCTTAGGTTGAAAATCCACCATGTACAGGGGTTGTTCATGACTCATAAATGCAGCAATGGGCCTATAAAACAGTTGGGGGCAATAGACGTTTCGCCAGGACATGTCTTTGTCGCTAACCAACAAGTGGGAACTGGCAATGACCAAAGCCTCGTGGGCGATGGATGCTTTTGCCATTCCCGCAATACATATTGGATGTAGTTGATTAGATATCGCATGACTCTTCTGTAGTACTGTACTACTACTAGTCACAATGGCAAGGGTGGGGGAGACGGCCCGGACAGGAATGCATATGAGCCGCCTTACACTCGAATGATCGTACGAGTACATTTAATCCGTCACCTGGACAATGATTGAGGGGTAGAACATCCAGCCGCGTTCTTGCCGTGTCTAGAAGCTAGGGGGAAGGCTGATATGCATCGGGGACTCGGGTGAAGATTTTGGCCTCCCGGCCACGGCTGTTACGAAAGTAAGGGACCTCGGTGCCTGACCTTTACAGTCTTAGACCATTGCAGTCCAGAAGCTGACGATGAAGATTTGGGCAGGACCAACAGACCGTTACATGTCGGCAGGATTCAGCGACCCGCCGTCGTATTTTACCCACATCAATGCACAATTTTGTTTCTGGTCCCGGTCATGTATCAAGAACTACGTCTCGAAAGTGAGCGTGACGCTTTATGAGGCACGGCCGTATTCTCCTTCCATTTTGCTCAGGAGAATACGGGGCTGTTGTTGGTTGTCTTTGGAACTTCGGTTTCACCAGTCCTCAAAGCCCAAGTATAATGATTATGTTGATTCGAAAGTTTCGAAGGTATCCTCGCCTCTCTCCTTGTTCTTGAGAATTTGCATCCTTCCAGTGGTATCAATACTTCTTTCTATCTCATCTTGCTTAGTTGTTGACCTCTATCATTGCCCCTGTTCACAATGAAGAGGGCACTGAGCATCGGGTCCATATTGGTCCTTTTGCTTCTTGCCTTCTTCGACCGCCGCTCCCGTGATGAGACCAAGTCGACCTCCAATATCACTAGGCGAGATCTCAATGATACAGGGTCTCTGACCAACGCTGTGGCTTCCAATGTCACCACTCCTAGCATCCGAGAGGATGAATACTCTTGCAAGAAGGGAAAGCCCTGCTCAAACGGTGCCTGCTGCGGGTCTGAAGGCGTCTGTGGCTACGGTCCAGTCTACTGCGGTGATGGGTGCATCTCTAATTGCGACGCCCATGCTGAATGTGGACAATACGCGGAGAATCCGGGGCAAGAATGTCCTCTCAACGTCTGGTAGGTCTACCCCCTTTATCAAGAGCCCAATACATTCTTGACGGCCCAATAGCTGCAGCCAATTTGGCTTTTGTGGCACAATTTCCGAGTTCTGCGACGACAAATGCCAGAGCAACTGCGAGGAGCATCCCAAACCGCCGCCGCCAGTCGGCAATAATGGTGGGAACATTCTGAAGAGAGGTGCGTTGCAATACTACTTGAGTGCACTGAGTGCTCGCCCCTTTCCATGGAATTAAGACTGACGGAAGAATAGTTATTGGGTACTACGAGGGTTGGAACGCAAAATCTAAGTGCCATGAAACTCTGCCCTCGGACTTGCCAGGTACGGCCCTCATCCCTATCATAATATTGAATGCGTCGATAGACTCCTACCTCCTGATGATGATTCTGATAAAACTTTCCATCTATAGTATCGGCTCTGACTCACATCAACGTTGCCTTTGCTTTCGTGGACCCGGACACTTACGCACTTGTGCCCATGGACTCGACGATTCCCACCAAGTTATTCGCCCAGTCCGCCGACCTCAAGCTCAAGAACCCGGGGCTGAAGATCTGCATCAGTGTCGGCGGATGGACCTTCTCCGACAATGGCACCGTAACACAGCCACTCCTTGGAGAAATCTCCAGGGACGCCTCAAAGCGTGCCAAATTTGCTACCCAGGTTGTCGACTTTCTAACCAGGTGGGGCTTTGATGGTCTTGATCTCGATTGGTACGTCTCTCCAAACAGCTTGGCATGTTGACTCTCCCTCTTCTTCCATTAGTCTGGCTAAAAACAAATACTCAGGGAATACCCAGGCGCGCCGGATAGAGGGGGTAAGCCCGACGATACGGCAAACATGGTGAAGTTATTCGCGGCGATTCGGAATGAGTTCGACAGGGCAGGTCGAGGCTATGAGCTCACATTTACTATCCCTGCATCATACTGGTACCTTCGCTGGTTTGATATGCCTGGGCTTTTGAAGTATGCCGACTGGACCAATCTTGTATGTGTTGCCGTCACGCTTGGAAACTGTGTATGTGCTGATTTGGATCCTAGATGAGCTATGACATCCACGGACTCTGGGATAAAAACAACGCTATGTAAGTGCAAACAAAACTCTACTTGGATCACTCCCCTTCATCTTGTTTATATGCTAAGAGAAGACCTCTAGCGGTAATGTTGTTCAGCCACACACCAACCTGACCGAGATCAAGGCAGCCGTTGAGCTGTTATGGCGGGTAGGCGTCTCCCCAGATCAAGTGGCTCTCGGGTTTGGCTTTTACGGACGAAGCTTCACCCTCGAGGATCCTAAATGTGCAAAACCCGGCTGTAAGTTCAGCGATGCGGCTCATCCGGGCCCCTGTACAGACACCGGTGGCTACCTCGCCTACTACGAGATTCAAGATATTCTTGACAAGAACCCCGACATTAAAGTGAATTGGGATAAGAGTGCTTCTATTAAATACTTCTCCTGGGACAAAGATCAATGGATCTCATACGATGACAAAGATACCTTCAAGCAAAAGGTGGAGTGGGCTAATAAGCTTGGTCTATCCGGGTCGCTCATCTGGGCGTCCGACTTGGGTGCGTATGACTCTAAACAAAGACCAGTGATCACCCGCTCTTTTCATGTTACTAACCCCGGCCATCAAAGATGACTATCGATGGTCAGCCCACGAGGGTCTTCTCGGGAAGAAGATCAAAGAGGATAGCAAAATACCGCCATCAAACGGTGGCCTTATCACCATAGGCCTGAAACAGGCCTCTACTCTAGGCACTGCGGATCACCACCAAAATTGCTACAAGTTCAGGGATTGTGTGGACCCAGACATTGCGCGGTGTAGTGACGGGTATAAAATGGTTGGATACGACAAGGATGACTGCGACGTGAGCCTCCATCTCTCTGACATATCATCACATACATGATATCAGGACTCTGTGTTCCCCAGACTTTACTAACTATTGGGGATAGAAAGAATACTCCAAGCCCCTATGTTGCGATCGCGAAACAGCTCCAAAAACCTGCCAATGGCGTGGGGGCGGAGCTGACTGCAATGGGCAGTGCCATGAGGGTGAATGGACCCTCTTTGAATCCAAAAGAGGGGGTGGATTTGAAAGCCAGTCCGGCAACAAGAAGTGTAACCGCGGGAAGAAGGTCTTCTGTTGCAAAGATGAGGACTTTGAGAGCTTGACGGACAATTGCCGCTGGACAAATTGGTAAGTTGAGTCCCTGATAGCGCACACGCTGCTTTGTGAAGTCTTGCCTTCTTGATGTTGGGTGGTTGGCTCTGCTTTGATCAAGTCAGTGGCATCCTTAATACTGACCTTGTACCAGCGGAAAGAAATGTGACGATGAAGAGATCGACGTTGCATACGCTGATGATCTCGATGAATCCTGCAATGTCTTTAATAAGGGAAAACATTACTGCTGCAAGACAAAGATAGCACCGTACGAGGATTGTCACTGGGTAGGATCGGGCGACTGCGCAAATAACCGATGCAAAGACACCGAGGTAACTCTGAAGACAGATGAAGTAGGCAAAGGATCCCAATGCCATTGTTCGTACCAACACCTCCTCCACCCTTCTCTTTCAAGGTTCAGTTGGACCTCGCTAATCCGTTTCTTCGTGGAGGGTGGAGAAAGAAGGCTCTATGCTGCACGCCGAACCTTGAGGTCTATACTCCGGCGTCATGCGAGGAAAAGCTCTGCGACAAAGACGACACGTTCCGGTGCGGCGAGGACGACTGGGCAGACGACTTCTCAGACGAGTATCTGTGCGACCCCGAGGATTCCTGCTTTTTAGACGAGGACGAAGCAGAGAGGGAGAGATACCGTCGTGACCCAGTCTCTACTACCGATGTCCTCCTGGAAAAGCGAGCCAACAAGAGAACGTTCGAGCTAATCTTTCTCGAGAACGGCATTCGACGTATTTTGGAGATCGTTTCACGGAGATATACTGGCTCTAGTAGCTTGCATGAGCCTACAGCGAGCCCCCCGGCCTCTGACAACGCATTCCGGTAAGTTTCCCGCCAATTCACTGGTCCAGTGGCTGATCGTGCTGGAATCTCTATTACCCCTATAGACCCATTAGAGGAAATTGCATTTCGACAGCTATCGAGGTTGTGAATCGCAAAAAGCTGTCGCAGCGAGAGTTGAGGACAAACTGGGACACGGAGCACAATCCAGATGTAAAACGCCCTGTCTTTTTAGAGTCTATTCCCTTTCTCACTC